>CM052809.1:133771206-133787894 GCA_028533885.1 Nasua narica
AAAAAAAAAAGCATTTAAAATTGGGAAAATGTGCAACACCAGGCACCCTCCTGTTACAATTCTATCTATGCAAATTAAATTTGGAATTAATAATTCCCAGACAGTTATTAAAAAAAGAAATAAAGAAACCTGGCTTATTGATGAAGCCAGCCACGCATCTTGAATGAATAGCACTCTAAGCACTACTATGGAAGCTCTCCCTTGGGCCAGGTCCCCTCGGGGACCCCCTGCCTCCACAGCCCATTCCCATAGTGCACGAGGCCCGAACGCTCTCCCTTCTCCCGCCTCACCTTCCCTTGCTGAGCTCCTAATCGAGGGCTTCCCAGCAAGCGGGCTGCCAAGCTGGAGGCTTGCAGGAGTCTCTGAGGAGCCCCCCAGCCCAGCGCCCACCGGTAACAGGACCCGCGGGCATTTTTGGGCGCCCTGCACGCACCTGTCAAGCCCCCACCCGGGGTCCCATCGAGGGCGAACCAGGGCTGATACTGGCTTCTATTCTCCATTTATCAATAGGGCTGTGCCTCTCACACACTCGGAATCACACCCTTGTGTTCACACGCCCTATTTTGCACTTCATGCCATCAGGGCGTCTGAAATGTGGGCTCAGGACTGAAGGTGCCCGCAGAGCCTAACGCAGGAGAGGGAGCTAGCTCTGAAGGTGGCGAGAAGGTGCCGCTGGGGCTGGCGGGCTAGTCCCTCTTTACAGCCTCTGCAGACGTGGGGGGCCGTGGGACACGCGGTTGTCGCGGACTCGCTCTCACGCGGGACGTGAGAAGGGGAGAGGGTAGCCTGCTCACCCTCGCTCCCGGGGGGCCGGGCAGGAGGGGGCCGCCCCTTGTGACTTGCCTGCAGCCTTGTCTTCCTCTTACCTCCAGGGCACGTGCACCCCTCCCTCCCCCGCCTGCCCCTCCACCCCCCCCCTCCCCCAGGGAGAACAGGTGCTGGCTGGGGGGGGGGGGGCGGGGGGCTTGGTGGTTCAGAAGTCCTGCCCCACCCTGCACCCGGAGAGGCCCTGATTTCCAGCTGTGGCTCTGCCCCCACAATTACTGGTTGTCGCTTTTCTCAAGGGGCTCCGGAGGCAAATAAAGCCCGGCAGGTCCCGGTCCCAGCGGTCCCCTCGGTTCTCTGGCCCGTTCCATCCCCCGCCCCAGCTCCACACCACCGGAAGCGCACGAGAAGCCCCAAATAAAACTTCCGTCCTGATGCCTTCAAAGGCAATACAAGTACAGGGGGTCCATTCAGTAGGGAGGGTTTAGGAGTGATTTATTATGCGATAAAAACCTCAAGGATATAATCTCCGTGGGCTACTTGTATTTTCAATTTGCATAGCATATTCAAACTCAAATTGGTATGCAAATAAAAGTGATATAAACCTAAAGCCCTGTTATTTATTTACAAAAGGAACACGGAACTCTCTCATCCCTGACTTTATAATTTCCTGAAATGTCATAAAATCACTGTTTTTTGTATTTTTGCTTGTTTTTTGAGGTTCTTAGAGATCGAAATTGGCCCTAACAATGTCTTTAATGAATCTGTCCAACTCAGTTTCAAAGTGCAATTTAACACATTCTCATTCTTCAACTTATGCATCAGTGATCAAGGTCCATAACCTCATAAAAATTATCTTTTTCAAAAAAAATTTTTTTTTCCTGTTTGTAGAAGTTAAACATGTTCATTATAGAAGCTTTGGGAGAAGGAGAAGAAAATAAAACTTACCTTCTTGATCCCATAACTCAAATGTCATCTCTCTTAGACTTGAGAAAAACACACAGAGCTGTTTTTAGTTCCGAGAGGCAGAAGCCCGCAGAGTCATTGCCCCTGAACGACGCGCGGACCGTGGGCCGTGCCACAGCTCCGACCTCGACCTGTCCCAGAAAAGCAAGAGAAACAGCTCAGCTGTGTCCCTCCCAGGACAGACTCGGGGGACCACGCCCGCATTACTTGTTTAAAAGAGGTTGTCACCTGTCCAGAAAGATGGGAAACCTGCACATACACACCTCATGGAGTTTTTTTTATCACGTGAAGAAATATTATAAAAGATTTGATCAAAGGGAGAGATTTTTCTTTTTCTTTTCTTATTTTAAAGATTTTATTTACTTATTAGAGAGAGAGAGAGAGAGAGAAAGAACACAAGCAGGGGGAGCAGCAACCAGAAAGAGGGAGAAGCAGACTCCATGCTGAGCGGGGAGCCCGATGTGGTGCTCGATCCCAGGACCTGGGATCATGACCCGAGCCGGTTAAGGCAGAGGCTTAAGCACTTAACTGACTGAGCCCCCCAAGTCCCCCAAAGGGAGAGTTTTCTTATGAGGTTCAAGCTGCAAAGACATAAAATAATAAGTGAAAAGGAGTCAAAAAGCTGAAAGAACAGCCCTTGTTGAGCAGTCCTGAGCGGGGAACCCTTCCTGCCACAAGCTCACGGTAGGGGCAGCTCGTCAGACATGTGGGAAAACAATTTCCTTCCAGAAATTACGGTCAGGAGCTACCAGAGGTGATGGTAGAGAGAGATTTAGTTCATGCTTGAACTAACTAGCATACTCAAATATTTGCTTTCCGCTCAGAGTGGTTATGCAGGTAAAAATGAAAGTGGGTATTTTGGATATTTGGTCTAAATGATGCAGGAACTGATTGCTACCTCTTTTTTACTTTAATGTGTGTTTCTGGGGTAGCTACAGCTCTATGCTGCCTTTCAGAGCACGAATCCTGGCAGTGTGAAGGTTCTGCAGCCCAGGGAGCTCGTGTATGTGCGTGAGGGAGGAGTTGGCAGCTGCCGCAATAGTGCTCGCATGCCCTGCAGGGCGGAACGGGAACCAGGCGCTGTCCCAGGTCCCCTGTGCTACACGTTCTTGCAAGTGACTGTGACTCCCGCTATACAAGTGATGAATGAAGACAGAGGTCAGGTCCTTTCATTCAGAAGAGCACAATGGTGAAGCTGTGACTGGGTGTGGCCCCACTCCCTTCTACCAACTCTGACATAGCGCGGATTGTTTAAAATTGGTGGATGCAACATTGGCCCAATGGAAGAGAAAATGGCGGGCAGGTCTTTATGATGTGGAGCTCGCCCGCGGTCCAGGGCATCACGCAACTGCAGGGTATGGGCTTGATATCTTAGAAGTAGAAGATGGTAAGTCACGCACATTTTTTTGCTCTTGTTTTGGCAAAATCAAGATGTGATATGATGTTATGAGATGTTATTTACTTTTTTTATTTAAATTCAATTAGCCAACATATAGTACATCATTAGTTTCTGATGTAGTACATCATTAGTATCAGTAATTCTTCAGTTGCATTTCTCGTCCTTAACGCCGTCATCAATTGCCCCATCCCCCACCGACCTCCCCCACAGCAACTCTCAGTTTTTTTCCTAAAATTAAGAGTTTATCATGGTTTGTCTCCCTCTCAGAGGAGTTCCCATTCAGTTTTCCCTCCCTTCACCTATGATCCTCTGCAGTGTTTCTTGTATTCCATATATGAGTGAAGCCATATGATAGCTCTCTTTCTATGATTGACTTATTTCACTTAACCTAATACCCTCTAGTTCCATCCACCTCATTGTATTCATTCTTTCTGATGGGTGAGTACTATTCCATTGTATACATGGACCACATCTTTATCCATTCATCTATCGATGGACATCTAGGCTCTTTCCACAGTCTGGCTATTGTGGACATCGCTGCTATAAACATTGGTGTGCGTGTGCCCCTTTGGATCACTACAATGTATCCTTTGGATAAATACCTAGGAGTGCAACTGCTGGGTCATACAGTAGTTCTATTTTTAGCTTTTGGGGGAACCTCCATATTGTTTTCCAGAGTGGCTGCACCAGCTTGCACTCCCACCAACAGTGTAAGGGGGGCTTTCTCTGTAACTCGCCTGTATCTTTTCTCCACACCCTTGTCAACATTTGTTGTTTCCTGACTTGTTGATTTTAAAGAAAGCCCTCATTTATTTGTTAAACAGATTTTTGTTGCATACTAAGGATGCACGGGGCAATGGGATAAGTACTGAAAACCACCTTTGTGAAGATATAAATGTGCTCATCAATCTCGTATAGGCTAATGGGGAATAAATAAGTGAGTATTAGAATTATTTTTCATGAAATGACACATATATGCCAAGAATTTATGGGCAGCAGATGTCTTTCCTCCGTTCTAAAGAGCACACGTCCTCCAAGTGCTACAAGGCACCCCTGGGCTGGCTTGTGTGTCCCCTCCTGTGGCACTGCTGTAAAACGGAAGTCAGCGTCTCCTGCAGGGGCTCCCCACCGCCTGTGACAAGCCGCATTCCGTCACCGTGATTGTGTCTAAAGCCATCTCTCATCTGTCCTTCATCATGAATACCTTTACATAGCTTTACTGGAGTGTGTTTTATGTGAAATGAAGTTCGGCCCATGTAAGTGCACAGCGAGATGAGTTATAATAAAAGTGTATGCGGCGCCTGGGTGGCTCAGTCAGTTAAGCGTCGGACTCTCGATCTCAGCCCAGGTCTCGATTTCCCAGCTATGAGTTCAAGTCCCACGTTGGGCAGCCCAGCATGGGGACTACTTAAAAAGTTGTGCAACTACCATGAAGTCACGCTTTTCAGCAAACTCATTATCCCTCAAGTTCCCTCATGTGCTTCTACAGAAAACATTTCACAGAATTCCTACCATTCGTGATAAAGACTCTCAGGAAATAAGGAATGACGGGATCTTCCTCGACCGGAGACAGGGCGTCAACAGAGAGCCTCCAGCTCACAGAATGTTTAGTGGAGAAAGACAAGTGCTTCATTCTTATGGGGCACATGAGATAGGGGTGTCCCCTTTCCCCACTTCTGTCCAGTACTGTGCAGCATGTGCAAAACAGCAAGAAAACCATGCAGACTGGAAAGGAATGAGTACACCTATATTGGGAGATACCGTGATTCTACACCTGAAAAGTCCTGAAGGGAAAAAGACGACTCAAAATACTAAAAAATCTACTAAAACAAATACGTGATTTTAATAAGATTACAGGTACAAGTCTGATATATAAAAATTAATTATATTAACCTGTCCTAGTAGCCAATGAATCTAAAATTAAAACTAATAAAAATAATTTTATTGCAGTAACATTAAAAAACCTAAGAATAAATATGCCAAAAGATTTGTAAAACTTCTCTACTAAAATGCGTAAAACTGCCCTCAGAAATGAAGAAAATAGAGATGTATTAATTTCTATTGTCAATATGAGAATTTTCTCCAAATTGATGTGTACCTCAAAGGTCATCTCTACCAAAACCCCAGCAGCCAGTGCAGGGAAATTGACAACCTGATTCCAGATGTATATGGAAATGCAAAACAAAACAGAACAAAACATAGTAAAACAAAACCTAGAATAACAAAATAATTTTAAAATAAAAGAACAGCCAGTGGACCTATATTACCTGATTTCAAAAGCTGCTATAAAATTAAGTAATCAGGGGAGTAAAGTATTGGCAAAAGAGTAGACATAAAGATCAGTTCATTGAAATAAGATTTATTACCCAACTTAAGGTCTATCTAGAGAAAGTTCCAGTTGAACTTGAAAAGTATGTACATACAGTTGTTTTGTATTTACATAACAGTGTAATTACAGTGTTTTGGAGATGTTAGGTCAAGTTGGTTGAAAATACAGTTCAAATCTATATATTTAGGGATTTATTAATGGAGCGAGTTCACTACAATCTCCAACTACGAAGGTCAATATTTCTATTTTCTTTCAATTTTGACAGTTTTTGCTATACATATTAATGTCTGTTTTTAGGTGCATAAGTATTCATAATTTACATGGTTTTTTTCTAGTTTTCCTTTTATCATCATGAAATACTTATTTTTTTCTTTGTTTTTTTCCAAATGTTTTTTCCCACAGTTAAATAGCCATTCTATTTCCCCTAAGCTTAGTGCTTGCAGAGAATATATATTTGCATCCTTTATTTTCATACGAGCTATGTCCTTGAGTTTAAAGTACATCTTTTTCAGGCAGCACATAATCAAGCTGTGCTCTCTCATTCAGTGTGGTAAGTTACAACTTTGATTCAATTGTTTATTCCCTTCACATTTCATGTAATTCTTGACATGGGTGAATTTATATCTGCCATTCTGGTCATGTTTTCTTATCTCCTTTGATTCATCTGTCTCTGTTACTAATTTCCTTTGATTCAAACAAATATTTTTAGTACCATTTTCATTTTTCTTTTTACTTTTTAGCTATATTGCTATATATATGCATATTTTTAGTGGTTGTTCTAGGTATCACAATATAAATCTTTACCTTTGTAAAATCCACTTTAAGTTAATGTTAACTTCTGGTTAAACATAGAAACTTAGCAACATTGCAATTCCATATACCCTCTCTTCCTTGTCATATGTATTTCATGCATTTATATTACAATTCCAAAAATATAATTTTATAAGTTTACTTTAAACAGCCATACATCTTTTAAAAAAATTAAGAAAAATCAACATGAACAGGACTGGAAGAGATTATGCTGAGTGAAATAAGTCAAGCAGAGAAAGTCAGTTATCATATGGTTTCACTTACGTGTGAAGCATAAGGAAAAATATAGAGGACATTGGGAGAAGGAAAGGAAGGGTGAATTGGGGGAAATCAGAGGGGGAAATGAACCATGAGAGACTGTGGACTCTGAGCAACAAACTGAGGGTTTTGGAGGGGAGTGGGTAGGGGGTTAGGTAAGCCTGGTAGTGGGTATTGAGGAGGGCACATATTGCATGGAGCACTGGGTGTGGTGCATGAACAATGAATCTTGGAACACTGAAAAAATAAAATTAAATTAATTGGAAAAAAATCACATTTCAGTTTTGCCTACATATGTACTCTTTCTGGAATATTTTATCTTTCATATCTAAAATGTTCCTCATTATTCTCTACTCACAGTCATTTCTTCATACCCTGAAATTGTTATTTTTAATATTTTGCCCAGTTTTACTCTTTTTTCTGCGGGGGAAATTTTCCACCCTCTTCACACCATTATTACTGGAAGTTTAGTTCCCAAAACTCACACTTCATAATAATCGTCATGAGAAAAAAAACCCTGATTATTGAGACTCAGTGTTTTCTGTATCTTAGCTTCTCATCAAAAAAATTAAGTAACAAATGTGTAATAAATTGAAATGATCCTTCCCCAAGGAATGGTGTAGCTTGAAATAATTATAGCTAAACACATAACTTGTGTGTCAGTCAATGTTCTAAGTACAAGATATCATAACACACTCAATCCTCAAAAAGGAAACCATATGAGAAAAACATTTTCATGACCTTTTTACACATGAGGAACTGAGGCAGAGAGATGGAAATCAATTTCATTAAAGCTCCACGACTCATGAGTAATGAGGCCAGGGTTCAAACTCAAAGATTCTGTCCCCCAAGTCCATGTGTTCATCACTGAACCTTTCTACCTTGAGTTCCTGAGACGCTGGCGCGGGAAGACTCAAGGCTGGACCCCTGGGCACCCACAGTGCTGCGCTCACCGCTGCCCTCTGCCAGCGTCCGTCTCCCTGCTGGCCTCTTCCCTGACCATGTCTTCAGGATCCAGCCTGATGTGATCGGAAACGAGATGACTGTGTTTGTGTACAGTTTTACAATGTGCATGTACCCCATTTTAGCTCTGAGAACGTGACAAAAATAAGTATCTGTGTTCAGAGAAAGCATGACATCAGTTCATGAGATACAAAAAGAACTTCCCTACATGATAATGTCATGGAAATATCACCTCTGAACTCCTTCAAGCAGCCCTCCCACCAACGCTCCGAACGTCAGAGTGGATTCACTGAGGCAGGAGTGTGACCCATCTGTGTCCATCCCCCCTGGCATGGCCGCAAGAACATCGGCCAAGCAAGGGAAGAGGGGGTGTGGAAACGTGTGAGATCTGCCGAGGAGGTACAGGGAGAACAGAAGTTGAAACTGAATCTTTTCCAACGAAAAGAAGACAAAAGGGAACTTATTTGTTCGCCAGTGCACAAATGTCCCAACTGCTTTTGAAACCGTGACCTCTCTCACCGGTGGTGTGATTACATCATATTTGCAGTCAGATCATCTAAAAAGTATCCGGTTAGTTTCTTAGGTCATTTTGAGAGTCGAGAGATGCTCAAGATTTCATACACTTCGCTGCCAACCTTCTTGCTCATTCATTTTGTGTAATGGATGTTTTTCCCCAACAGGCTCATGCTTACTTATGATTCAGTAATGAGCTTAATGAAGCTTATGAAATGTTTATCTATAGTGTTGATTTTTGAAAAAACAGATTTGGATTTATTTTCTCATTTTAGTTGTTTTTATTGTACTGAATTATTTTTAACATCTTTTAAATTTATTTTTCCTTAATTTTTGCTAGTGTTTTTTTCTTTTTCTCTTAATGTATCCAAATGAATAGAGGTATTCTCCCTATATCATTTCTCTTCTTGAATGATGTAGTAATCTTGACATACAGCTTTATTCTGCTCCACAGCTTTTGGTAGAATCCATGAGTTATCTAAGAGAGTGCTTCTCAGTAACTGAAGAGTCAAAGACTGCTGTTATCTCTCTTTCTCTCTTTTTTTTTTTTAAGATTTATTTATTTATTTATTTATTTATTTATTTATTTATTTATTTGACAGATTGAGAGAGAGAGAGCTAGAGAGGGAACACAAGCAGGGGGAGTTTGAAAGGGAGAAGTAGGATTCCCGCTGAGCAGGGAGCCCGTTGTGAGTCTTGATCCCAGGACCCTGGGATCATGACCTGAGCTGAAGTCAGGCGTTTAACGACTGAGCCACCCAGGTGCCCCAGACTGTTGTTATCTCTAATCACTTATTCCTAACTCATAATCAGAGACTGTGAAGAAAGAATGAAAGAAAGAAAGAAAGAAAGAAAGAAAGAAAGAAAGAAAGAAAGAAAGAAAAGAAAACCAAAAACAGACAAAAAAACTCCCAAACGTCTCCATTTAAAAATGAGTTTCTGGGTGCTTGGGTGGCTCAGTTGGTTAAATGTCTGCCTTCCAGTCAGGTCATGATCTCAGGGTCCTGGGATCGAGCCCCGCATCGGGCTCTCTGCTCAGCGGGGAGCCTGCTTCCCCCTCTCTCTCTGCCTGCCTCTCTGCCTGCTTGTGATCTCTCTCTCTCTCTCTGTGTCAAATAAATAAATAAAATCTTTTAAAATAAATAAATAATGAGTTTAGCTTTTGTAGCCAAGTACATACCAGTTTTTGCAAATAATCCCCACACAAAATACTCTCTTAAAAAATGTACATTTCTGGGGTGCCTAGGTGGCTCAGTGGGTTAAAACTTCTGCCTTGGGCTCAGGTCATGATCTCAGGGTCCTGGGATTGAGCCCCGAGTTGGGCTCTCTGCTCAGCAGGGAACCTGCTTCTGCTTCTCTCTCTGCCTGCCTCTCTGCCTACTTGTGATCTCTCTCTCTCTCTGTCAAACAAATAAAATCTTTTTTAAAAAGTACATTTCTTTATACATGTATTATTTATTTACACATTTGCAAATTTTTAATTACCTTTTAAAATTAGCCTATGTTCTTATTTTGTTCTATGGAAAATGTCTGATCTAGTGATATTTATAAGAGTATTTCATCATACCATTATGTTTGTGCTTCTATCTCGACAGGTTACATGTTACCTTGTTCAGTATATTAAGCTTTATTACTGATGTATTTTGTTTGTAAGTTTGGAATTTTGATACAGGTGTAACATCCTTCTGTAATCTTTAGCGTTTTCCGTATTGAATTCTGTCCTGTCTGATACTAACATTGCTTCTGCAGCTTTCCTGTCTCCTGTTTCCTACTCTCGCTCTCTGCATCACTGGTTGCTAGCATCACTGGATGAAAGTGACAAAGAACAGGACCTGTTCATGGTCCCAAAGCCTCTCTCCACAAAGGGCTTACTTACAAGTGGAAAAATAATAACTTTATGGTGGAAAAACCTGGTGACATCACTTTAATGAAAGAACCAAAGATAATTTTATGAGCAAAGAGACAAAGGGACATCTTGTGGCTCCTGATACGATGCACAGAGAAGGATACAGCATCACTTCTGTAATGTTGCTGCAAACACATAAATAATAAGCTAAATGTAGTGATGCAGAAATGTTAAGCAAACCCAAACTCTAGGTCACTCAACAAAACAACTGGCCTGCATTCACCTTCCTGGCTGACCCTCAGGCAGGGCTGCTTATCACGTCTCACTCATTTTATTCACATTGAAAATGGGGCGTGGAGGGCCGCCCTTCCTTGTGCCCCCAATATTTGTCTTCCTCTCAAAACGGGTCATTTGAGGAAAGATTAAAGCTGTTGTTTGAGGCAAATACCAGGGCTGCTAAATCAGGGTGGGGGTTGCCAAAGAGACAATTAGAAAAGACCCTGGACGGACTTGTGGATTCTGCCAAGCAGTCACGGCTCTCCGGGAAAGAAGAACTCTTTGAGAAAGAGCCTGTGGGTGAAGGCAGCCGGCGGGATGAATATCATGAACACAAGTCAACGATAACCTCTGATGCTAATTCCAGCCTAGGCTTCGCTGAGTTTGCTGTACATCCTGCGGTTTCTTTCAGACTCAAGTCAAAGGTAACAACAGATTATCGTTCCATAAATTAAATGGGATTAAAGCTAAAAAAGAAAAAAGAAAAGAAAACACACACGCAGAATGATATCGTGATTTCTAATTTGAGGGTATAGAGGAAGAAAGAGAGGGGCATGTTGTTAATGAAGCTCCTGATGGCCATTAAATGCAAGAAAAAGCCATTTCCATAAATTATGGAAATATGTGCTGGTCTCAAGTGCATCCCATTTTCATATTGTTTTGCTGCCTTAATGACATAGGCTATTTTTGTAACATCTGTTTTGGGGGACCCTCCCTTTCTCCTGTGCTTCATTAGAAATGCAGCGACTCTCCTTTATAATGAGTGTTGGTGTAGCCTCGAAATGGATTGTGTGTCCCTTGTTACCGTATGGGGCATTATGTCCGAGTTGAAATGGTATGTCCACGGACCAGGTTCCGATGTGACCCCAGGAAAAGTATCTGGAAGGTGTGGCCGTGAGTGCAGTGTGCCACCGAGACGGGCACACACTCAGGAAAGGCCGGGGGCTGGGGCCTGGCGAGGATCCCTGGGAGCAGGATCTGACCCTGTAAGCGGACATTACATTGACTCTCTCCAAGCAGCAGAATTCAAAGGGTTTGATAGACACTGTGTGAGATGAAAGTTGTAAGACAAAATCTGAATTCATTCCCCACAGCAATTCATACTGTGTTCCTGCCGGCCACGGTACGCCCAGAAATGGAGCTCGGGCCCCCAAACGCTGCAGCTTGATGATCTGGTGCAACGAACGCAAGCGTCTCCTGCCAGCGTCTCTGTTCCAGCCCCCCAGGGTCACGGTAGAGAGCTGCTCTTTATTGCATTAGCGGGGGATGCAGCTCTGCTCTGGTCCTAGGCTGCAGGTGAGAAAGAAAAACAGAAGGAGGAGAAATGAGAGAGTGGGAGGGAAGGGAGCAGGAAGCCTAGAGAGCCGGTGGGAAGTGGGCCGTCCCAGCCCTCCGCTCTCACCTACGCTCCAGCAGACAGGGTCCCATACTCCTTGTCATTCTCGTCTCTGCTGCTCAGAAAGGGCCCCAAACGCAACAGGGGGGAAGGATTCCTTTGGTGACGGGGAGCCCGGATGAAAAGGACTTCCTTGTGTTCTGCATCTCCTGGCTTTGATCCGCTATTTTGAGTTCTGCATTTTAGTCTGACTCTTGTACGTGTTGTGTCATTAAGTTATTTTTCCAGAGTGTAATGTATCCATCTGAACTACAAAGGAAAAAAGTTTAAGGATCAGAGCACCTTTGTTTTCTGAAGAAATAAGACCCTTATGTTACAAACTAGCCAGACTTCTGGTCATCAAACATGGAACATAGATTCCGAAGAAGCCCTTGTTTCCTTTCTAGACTTACCCTCTAGCCTCCTGTTTTCCTGTACTCCTCCATCTCCAGCCTGCTCCCCTCACCTGTGCACACGTGCACACGCATGCACACGCATGCACAAGAGCACACCTGCACACACACATTCCCTCCTAGCCCTCCTGCCCCATGTGGCACGATGCCTCCATTTTGCCAGGCTATGCTTCTATAAATGGGACTGATTTCCGTTTGAGGCTAACTTTCACAGCTTTGATCCTGGGCTGGTCATCTTGTCCCTCGGCCTTGGCCTCCAGATCTCTGTTTCTTTTTGGAGACAACCTTTCACAGACCCTGGCAGCTCTGCGGTGCCACGGCAGTTTCCAGCCTGAGGGGAGAGACACCCAAGGATGCATTTCTGTGCTGCCTCCTCATTTAGTTCATTTCATCCAGACGTGCTGCTGAATTAAGCGTCTCCCACTCCCTCTCCAGCTCAGCCAGAAAGGCCACAGCACGGGGCAGCAGCATGGGAATGACGACAGGAGTCCCGAGTCCCTGATGCAGCAGGTGACAGAGGAAGTGAGTGGACCCCTCTGGACCCTGTCCTGCTAAATAGGACGAATGGCAGTGCGTGCCTCCCCTGCAGGGGGCGCTGCAAGAGCAACCAGCTAAATGCATTCACCAAGCAAATACCTGGGGCCAGAGGACCTTCTGGACCGTGCCTGGTGGTGGGTACTGAGAAGGGCACGTTTTGCATGGAGCACTGGGTGTGGTGCATGAACAGTCAATCTTGGAACACTGAAAAAATAAAATAAACATATTTGGGGGGGGGGAAAAAGAGTAGAATGGCTCCTCCACAGTATAACCCAGTGTCACAAAGCTACTCTTCAGAGATTTAAATAAGGAAATGAAGGACCACAGACGAAGCCTCGCCCGCAAGTGATGGAGGATGCCTTCCGGGTGGGCGGGGGGAGTTTGCTGTGTGCCCATGCGTGTGCTGCCCGTGCTGCTCAACACGCTTCTCGTCTCCTTGCGTGTCTTTAAACACATGATTGCAGAGAGACTGTTTCCTCCTGGGGGAACCTTCTGGCGCCGTCTGCGCGTCCTCTCGGGAACACACAGATCTTAGCCTCCCATCGTTAGGAACGTCCCTGTGCATTCCGTCCCAGGACAGGGGAACTGGAACGCAGCCCCGTCCGCACCAGGGACGGAGCCTTGGGGAGGCAGCCTCTCGCTCCCCCACAAACCCCAGGGTTTCAAGGACTCTGCCCTTTCAGAGGTTACCCGGTCCAGAGGTGGCCTTCTGGACCAGCTGCTTCTTCGCAGCAAAGATGCCCGTGAGGCTGTCCTGGGGCGTCTGTGGGTCCTACCCATACACACGGCTTTTGGAAGCCCTCTGTTTCCCTCTCTGCAGTCCCTACTTCCAACTTCCTCTGACTGAGCCCACAAAAGCGCATGGGCCACAGAATCGTCCTACTTGGGGAGTTATAGGAAGCTGGGACTTTGAGGCTCCAGGCCCTTTTCCCTGTTGTTAGGGCCGGGAGCGCGGCCCTGCTCCAGAGAAGATTTGGACCTGCTTTAGTTTGCTCCCATCGCCTAGTCCACTGGGGCATCCTGGTGACTGTGTGCACTACAGAACTCCTCCCCAGTCTTTCCAGGATTGCGACACCGGGATTGGGACAAATTGGAAGGGATAGATGGCAGACAGAAGAAATGACCTTGGGCCACAGGACATAGCTGCAGACCTCTGTACCCGACATCCCACCCGGGGTAACAGACTTTGCTCATGACCTTCCCTGTGGGTGTTTGCTCCTCAGGCTAGTGGCTTCCACAGCCTGGGATTGGTGTCACACATTGCACAGGACATGTGTGGGTCACCACTCAGCACAGTGAGGTACGCACAGAGGTACTGACATAACTGTGCGTCCTTGTAGGTGGCACACACGGCTTCTGTTCCTCCCGGCGCCTCCTGGCTCCATGGCCTTGGCCACTTCCAGCCAGCCTCACAAGGACTGAAGCTACACAGTCTCCATCCAGACTCGCAGGCACAATCTGGAGGCTCCCTTCTTTAGCCTCCTGACCCCACCTCCTTCATACGCAACCCTTGCCCCTCCTCCCACCCCAGAATTTCCCTAGAAACATCGAGGCCCCTGCTAGACATGAACCAAAATTCCCAAGGGGAGAGCCTTCGAGATGTAAGATGCATAGCTGAAATTCCCACTCCTGTGCGTTGGGAGCCTTGGAGCTGCAGCAGTGTCATACAGGGGAAAACCAGTCCTCCGCACCGAGCGGCGGCCCCACACTGGTTCTCCTTCTGTCTTTATCTCATGCCTCTTTGTCTTTCCTCCAGCCTCCTCAGTAGTGCCTTTGGCTGTGCCTCCCGGACAGAAGCCTGGTGGCAGAGAGAGTTGTGGTGTTAGTATTACCGGGGTTCTTGACTTTGGGTCTTACCTCCAAGAAATCCAGAACAAGATTATTCTCCCACAAATTCTCAGTTACTAAAAAGTCTTGCATTTTATTTCTACCACACTTGGAAGAGCTGAGAGCATGAGGTTCTCATAAACACTCATTTTTCTTCAGTTCTCTTGGCAGAGGGTCTGACATCTCAGACTCTGAACTGTCCGGATAGGAGCAAGCCGTGTGGAGGGAAACAGAGCGAGTTCTTCCTCTGGGACTCAGACTTCAGTGAAGGAGGCTCGGGACTGTGTTCAGCTTGAGAATAGGTATGGTCCCCCGGATTCTGGATGGTTCCTTAAGTCCCTTGTTCTTTTTCCTAACTGTGCTTTTGTAGTTCCAGCTTATTCGTTGGTACCTATTTGTTTGTTTAATGTTTACATTGACCAGTTATTCTGAGGTGGCTTTTATGATAGAAGCAAGCCCTTCTCCTGTGACCAGGGGGTCTGAGCAAAAGAAAGTACAGAAGCGTTCCTCCTTCATTGCAAGTCCTTGCCCTATATGTTTATCACGGGGCCGGTGTTCCTCAGATGCACAAGAGAAAGAAGCTTTCACTAAACTGATTTAGAGTTCTGCATCGTGCTAACAATCACCATCAAAAATGTGAAGATCTCAGAGCGGAAAACTTCAAGCTGTGTTTATTTCCATCTTATGGGTTCTTCATGTTCAATACCTTTATATTGTATTGATGTATTTCACTGGAGGGTTTGCAAATGAAGCAATCCCAGCAACCTTGGCTTATGTGTTGGAATAATCCAAAGGAGATGGTATGTTTTACTAAAGCCCTTCTGGCCCAATCTGACTGGTACATATATGTAATATATACATATATATTTAGGACATATGCATATAAGACATGTCCGTTCTATGCAAGACGTGCACATATGCAGGATGCAAACACTATGTATAAGATGTACACGCATGTATCAAAGACAGGCGCACCGTCTACATGACTTGTATACATAAAGCGAGCGCGCCTGCGGTGTGAACACTCCCTCAGCACCTCCCTTGCGTGTTGATTGCCTGAGGGTAACACCTGGCTGCAGAGGTGGCCATATGGGCTGATTTCGGAATGAATGGCCTCTATGAACCCAACCCCGAGATCATGAATCCCATCAGATCCTCCCAGGAAGCCCCTCGAATTTTGGGAGGAATGAGCCATGCACGGCAGGAGCCAAGCGTGCTGCCGCTGCCATTTCTGTTCTTGTCATGTGCCTTCAACCTTGCTGTCCTTTGAGCCACCCTCCTGAGGATGACCTTCCCTGGCAATCTTACACCGTGAGATTGGAAGATGGATGTCCAACCACTGGGGTCAGAAAATTGTCAAAGACAATCTCACCGACCTGAGACCAAAGACAAGGTAATTGGTGGGTTCTACGAATTGCATAAATACATTTTACCCTACTTTGCCGATAAAATAGAAGATTTATTTCCTTAAAATACCATATTCATCCAATATTATCAGGAAATGGAAAGTTTCCTGGGAATCAATTCTACAGTAAACTGAAGTGCAACCCCCTTCCTAGACGAATCTTTCTTTCATCTCTGTTTGATATTTCTCTCCAAAAACGTAGTGTGGGTTTTCCTGCCTTCTTAGGCAGAAGCTGTTGACCCGGCTTCGATCCCCTAAACGCTCCAAGTCCTGCTGATGGAAATGCTCAGGCAGCACTATGCCTGCTACCAGGGTCCTCGGTGTCTCCTCCTTGGACTGGGGAGTCACGTGCCCCTTCCCTGTCGCCACGCCTCATGATTTCCACTGTTTTGCGGCTTGCAGTCTGCTCTGAGCTAGGATTCCACACCAAGCTCATATTAAGCTTGGCATAATGAGTAAGATTTGACCAGAACCCGAGTGAGGTCTCGAGCCTTGGGAAGCTGCTATAGGGACATCAGAGAACCCTTTGCTAACTTTTTAATAATGAACATGCCCCCCATAGATGAGACTGGGAACATCTCTAGTTGCCAGGATTAGTCTAAACCAGGGGCCATCAGCCTTCACTATACATTTGAGAAACTTTAGTACTTCAAGAAAAACCACCTTGCATGATCACCATTTAATTGGCTTAAGATGCAACCTGAGAATCAGGACTTTTTAAAGCCTATCAGGCAAATATAATGTGCAGTCAATGTTGAGAACCTCATTTCTAAAACAGGCCTTATGTGGAAACCCGGCTCTGTTGATAGAGGTCAGTTCAGTCTAGGGAAGTGGTTGTTCTTCGTAGGTATTATGAGTTGAGTGGTGTCCCCCACCGCGACAAATACATAGAAATTGTAACACCCGGGGCTTCAGAATTTGACCTTATTTGGACATCGTGTTGCTGCAGAGGTTAATTAGTTAAGATAAGATTGGATTGGAGTAGGTGGGCTTCTAATCCAAAGAT
>CM052809.1:133788394-133822344 GCA_028533885.1 Nasua narica
GTTCAATGGCCATGTAGAGATCCCTCACCCCTTTTTAAAGTGCCTGGGCCAGACTTGAACCCAATAACTTGAGTTATTGGTCTTTGGCTTATTACTTTGTAAGATTTCCTTATATATTCTGGATCTGAGTCTTATCAATATCTTCTCCCCGTGTCTTTCTTTCCTACTCTCTCGCTGGTGTCTTGGTGAACAAAATTTCTTAATCTTTACTCAGTACCATCTATGGATCTTTCATTAGTGGTTGGCGTTTATGGTATCCTGTTTTAGAAACCTTGCCTGCCCTAAGGACAGCTCTTTCCCTGTATTATTTCTCATGATTTATTATTTTGCCTTTCACATTTAGGTCTCTGAACCATATGTAATTTTTTTTTCTATAAGGTTTGATTTAGGGGTCAGTTTTCATTTCTTTCCATATGGATCTCTAATGGACCACACCACTTTCTGAAAACCCTGTAATCTCCCAGACCATATTTTATGGTCACTTTTGCCATAAAGCAAGTCTGTCCATACCTGTGGTCTGTCTCTGCTCTCTCCAGTCTGATCCATTGCACCACCAAAGTCTGAATTCCTCAGGCTTTAAATAGTTTAAAATAATTTAAAATAGTATGTGATGGTTTGCTCTTCTTCAAGACTATTGTTGCTGACTTTGGTCCTTTGCATGTTTCTCAAGTCCTACCAACAATTTAAAACACACACGCACGCACATCAATAAAACCTGCATATTCTGGAACATTTATCAGAGTTAGTCATAAATTGAATCATATGGCAGTTTCCAATAAATTTCAAAGGAGGAATACAGAACATGTTTGCTGATGACTTGAGACTACAATTGGAATATAACAGCAAAAATATAGCTAGAAAATTTCTCTTGAGCAACACACCAATATAATTCACAAATCAAAGAAGAAATTGGAATAGAAATTGGAAATATTTTTTTAAAAAATGATGTTAAATTCACAACCTACCAAAACTTGAGAGATGTATAAAAGGCTATATGTAAAGGAAGACTGATAGGTTTAAATGCATGGTTTGGAAAATAAAATCAGATAAAGATTGGTGATGTAATCATCTATTTCAAGATGTGAAAAAATGAACAAATTAAATGCCCAAACATAGAAGCAAATTAGTATTTAGATAAGGTAAGATAATATAAAACATAAATCAATATGATAGAATCACAAAAGCAAAAGTTGATTCATTTTAGAAGAATAAAAATTTATTTCTGGGAAGAATATTAAGAAAAAGAAATAATATGTAAAACCGAACCTATTTGTTTTAGGAAATCCATAAACTTTGATATCAAACTCTGACTAGGACATGGCAAAAAGTAAGATTTCAGAACAATTGTTCTTGAAGTTATATGCAAAAGTAGTAAATAAAATAACAAATAAATGATAGTGATGTATTAAAAACTTGGGTTTATTTTAATGAAGTTTGGGCTATTCCAAGAATGCTGGGTTAATTTAGCCAAAGAAAATGTGTTTGGTGAATTTCAGAAAATTAACAGAATACAGCAAAAAAAGAACTATCACCTCAGTAGTTGCAGAAAAAATATCTGTTAAAAATCAATGAATGTTGGGGCGCCTGGGTGGCTCAGTTGGTTGAGCAACTGCCTTCGGCTCAGGTCATGATCCCGGAGTCCGGGGATCGAGTCCCATATCGGACTCCCGGCTCTGCGGGAAGTCTGCTTCTCCCTCTGACCTTCTCCCCTCTCATTCTCAGTCTCTTGCTCTCTAATAAATAAATAAAATCTTTAAAAAAAAAATCAATGAATGTTTATGGTAAAACTACTAGCATTCCAAAAATAGAAGACTATTTCCTTAACGTGGTAAGATTTATCTACAACAAGCCTCCAGCAAACACCCATTCTTTGGGGTAAAATACTGGAAGATGTATCCTTCTGGTCAGAACTAGGACAATCATGTTTATTGTACCATGCTTATTAAATATTTTATTATAATTTTAACTGGTTGAAAAGACATGAACAGACACTTCTCCAAAGAAGACATACAAATGGCTAACAGACACATGAAAAAATGTTCATCATCTTTAGCCATCAGAAAGATTCAAATCAAAACCACACTGAGATACCACCTTACACCAGTTAGAATGGCCAAAATCAACAAGACAGTAAACAACAAATACTGGAGAGGATGTGGAGAAAGGGGAACCCTCCTCCACTGTTGGTGGGGATGCAAGTTGGTGCAGCCACTTTGGAAAACAGTATGGAGATTCCTCAATAAATTAAAAATAGAGCTACCCTATGACCCTGCAATTCCACTACTGGGTATTTACCCCAAAGAAACAGATGCAGTACAAAGAAGGGCCACACGTACCCAAAGGTTCATAGCAACAATGGCCATGATCGCCAAACTGTGGAAAGAGCCAAGATGCCCTTCAACAGATGAATGGATAAAAAAGATATGGTCCATATATACAATGGATTATTATGCCTCCATCAGAAAGGATGAATACCCAACTTTTGAATCAAAAAGGACGGGACTGGAGGAGATTATGCAGAGTGAAATAAGTCAAGCAGAGAAAGTCAATTATCATAGGGTCTCACTTACATGTGGAGCATAAGGAAAAACATGGAGGACATTGGGAGAAGGAAAGGAAGGGTGAATTGGGGGGAATCAGAGGGGGAGGCAAAGCACGAGAGACTGTGGACCCTGAGCAAGAAACTGAGGGTTTTGGAGGGGAGGGGGATGGGGGGCTGGGCGAGCCTGGTGGTGGGTATTGAGGAGGGCACGGATTGCATGGGGCACTGGGTGTGGTGCATGAACAATGAATCTCGGAACACTGAAAAAATGAAATAAAATAGAATAAAAAAATAAATAGATATAAAGTTTGAAAAAAAAGAACTCAGCTGTCATTTCATTGATCAAAGAGGATGTGCTTTTTTAAATAGAAAGTCTCAAAGGATCTATAGAAAAATAGTGTCAAAATTAGTAAACAAATTTAGTAAATTTGCTGGATTCTATACCAGAACCAGATGATTATAAAATTAAAAAAAAATTAAGACATTATTTACAGTCGTCTCCAAACCATAAGACCTCAAGGCAGACAACCACAAAATTGTTACTGGGGAAAAAAAAGGAAAAAAAACTTAAATAGTAGGCTATACCTTCTTACAGATTAAAAGACTTGATATAGTATGATGTCAACTTTCCCCCCAAATCTAAGAATTTGATGTTATTCCAATTAAGATTAAATAAGTATGTATTATATTATTTATTTATTCTGCTAAAATTTTGATTGAGATATACAAACTTTATAAATCAGTTTGGAGAGATCTAATATCCTAGCAATGTTTAATTTCGTGCTCCACAAATCTAGTTTATATTTTCATTGTGTATCAATTACCTTTAATTTCTTTCAGCGAACATTTTTGGGGTTTTTAGTATACAGATCCTCCACATATTTGTTAAACTTGTCCCAAGATGTTTCATGTCTTTCTATGCTATTTTGAATGTTCTTGTGTATTTTTTTTTAATTTTCTAGAAGAATATGAACAGTTGAATTAATAACAAAATTACCCACCCCTGGTCAATGAAGAAATTCTTTACACCTGAGAAGACTTGCTAAGAATTTTCTTTTGTGTTGTCAAAAAAAAAAAAAGAAAAATTGCACAAAATTTATTTCATTCAACTTATAATTATTATTGTTATTATTATTGTTATCCTTTATAAAAATTAGATCTCTAAAATGGAATTTGGCAGAAATAATGGCCACAAAGTATAACTCTCAATGACAGAAGGGGAACTGGATAAATAACATATGTACAATAAATTATTGATGGATCAAACCTTCAACATAACATTTTTATAGAATAATTTATCCCAGCATAAATAATTTTGTAAAAAAATTTACAATTTAATAAAAAACAATCTACAACTGGAAAAATTCATGAATTCGGTACTACAGATCTGATCAAGGTTTAGGAGGTCAGCTCTAGGGAACACCTCATCAATAAGACTTCTTCAGTATTGGCGTGGACCTGATAAGAATGCTTTATTCTGAACATGCAGTCCAGACATTCTTGAGAGGAAAACCTGGGGTTGGAAGTGTCTATAATCTTCCTCCTAATGCCACTGCTGATTCCAAAAAGGAGCTGCAGCCACAAGCCAACAATCATGAAAAGCAGAGACAGTTGACCTTCTTCTACAACAGGAAAATCACATCTCTGACTCAAATGAGGTGCAATTTTGATGGTCAAATGCATACACGGAGCAGAGAGGAAATCAGAGAAATAGAACACAAGACCGTGGGTTCCCAGAGGAGGCCTAAAATGACCTGCACAGGCGGATGATTAATGGCCTCATCAATGACCACTAGCCACGTCATGGAATTGTAGGCTTCGGACCCTCCTGGGGACCAGGCGCTGGCCATTACTGCCGCATGGACAGAAGCTTCCTCGGTTAATTGAATGTTCACAGGAGCTCCTGATCCCTGCTGGTACGCTCATTAGTTATCCTGGGCAGAGAGAAGGGCGGTCAGTCGTTTATTTGCACAGCAGGTGGAAAATTGCTGCATGCAAAAGGCCATACACATGAAACTGCAGAGAGCCCACAGGAGCTCACACTGAAAAGGACAGATCTGGTCAAGCCAGGGCTCCGTGTTGCAGGGGAGGAAGAAGAAACAACCGGAGGGTAGAATTGTCCAAGTCACTTGCCTGGCCAGTGAGTGGGAACCCGGACAGGGGACAGCCACGGCCCCTCCTCCTTTGCCATCCTGAGGCCTCAGAATCCCAGGGTAGGTCCAGAGTTCTTGCATCACTATGCATTTTCAGTGAACTGAATAAACACACACACACACACACACACACACGCACACACCTGCTGTATTTTTCAGCTCTATAGATGCTACTGTGATTCATAAAATATAAACTCATTTCAAGGTGCTACTGAATTCATATCTTTTATTATAGTGTATTTCCTCATCTAGTGTTTATTAAAAGTACAACCATCTCCTGAATTCACCCCAAATTGGTGATATTATAAAAGGGTTCTGCTGGAAAGGTTCAGAAGCCACCGTCCTGCACGATGCTTCTAAGTCTTACACATTTCTGGAATCCCATTCTAAAAGAAACAAGACAAAGTTGGTTTAAAAGCATGAATACTTGAGAATCCCTCACTTTTCTCAGTCTTGACGATAAGAATGTCTGTGGATTCTGTTCACTAGTCCATCTGTATGTAAACAGTGACTGCCCCACACTTCTTCCTGAAAGGTAGCGATTGCTACATTGACTTGTAACCACTAGCATCTTCCCTGTGAATTACAGTGTGAATACAGAGATGGGCAGGAGAAAGCCATCACTCTATTAGGGAGGAAATCTGGAAGCCTAACCATTCAAATGCTTTTTCAAATCACAAATCACTTGAAATGCATCTTTAAAATAGAACAAATAAAAGAACAAGATCATGGGTGTTTTACTCATTTGCCACTTAGACTCTATTGTCTCCTACTACAACTGGGAGGGCACCTATGTCTAGATCGAACATCATCCATATTTTCAGCAAACAACATTTAGCCCTTTTGCATCACGGAATCTCCTTGGGTTGTGCAGTCTTAGACGGGTGGGTATGTATGCTGGCTGAGACCATCCCCAGGCAAGATTACAACTGAGAACATAATCTTTAAATCGGCCAAGAACCACAGACCGAGAATCTGCTGTTTCTTAAATAGAATAATGCTTCTGAAGTCGGGGCCAAGCAGGCAATGGAAGCAGCAATTTGCTCACGTTTCTGAACAAACAGTGTGGAGCCATTAGGTGAACTAATCATTAGAGAAAATCACAAGAGTTTCTATAGAGTCAGTTCTCCCCCATAGACCCTAGACTTGTGCAAATTTCACTTTGAAAAACCTAAATGTGGGCTTTGTATGTACTTTAAGGGAGCAGATTCAGCGGGGAGATGGGCTTTGAGACAGGGTGTGTGTGCAGTGGTTTTGGGGAGCACGCCGGGAGGTGAAGGATGACGGACTGTGCAGAGGGAAGAGGCGAACTGCCAACATCACTGTCACAGTGGCCTCAACTGATCCACACGGAGCACCGGAGCCAGGATGGCTCTTCGGAGAGGTCCCTCTGCTTCTGGATCATTCGGGAGCAGCCCACAGGTAACCCCCAAAGCCTGCTCCTACCGCGAAGCTTCTCGACAGCTGAATCAAAGACCAAGAGCAAGCCAAGCACCGCCTGCAAGAATGAGCTAGAATAGTCACATTCATGGTGACGGGAACAGGTGCCTTTCTGTGAGGATGGCCCCAGACCACGCACTGAGCCTGGCACTCTCCAGTGTTATTGATTCTCCATGAGCACTCCGTAAGGTAGCCTCCGCCCGGGACTGCTGTAACCAACGACCACAAACTGGGGGGCTTCAAACACCAGAAATTCATTCTCTCGCTGTTTGGGACACCAACAAGGTCCATACACCCAGATTCCATCAAGGTTATCTCTGAGCCCCTGACCCCATCACCCTCCTCCCCAAGGAGCCCACCCCTGCATCCTTCCTATCCTGAGCCCCTGACCCCATCACCCTCCTCCCCAAGGAGCCCACCCCTGCATCCTTCCTCTCCTGAGCCCCTGATCCCATCACCCTCCTCCCCAGGGAGCCCACCCCTGCATCCTTCCTCTCCTGAGCCCCTGATCCCATCACCCTCCTCCCCAGGGAGCCCACTCCTCCATCCTTCCTCTCCTGAGCCCCTGACCCCATCACCCCCCTCCTTCCCAGGGGGGACCCTGCTGCATCCTTCCTCCCGGGGGCATGCTGACTTGGTACTCCAAGTATTTTTGAGAAGAAGGAACATTGGCTTCAGAGTTCAGCAGAGCCGGGCTCAAACTCCTGCTTCTCACTCTCCCCATGAGTGTGGTGTTCCCCTGCACAGAGGGAGTCGGATCGCACCTGCCTCGGAGGGGTTTTGATTAGGGAAGGGCTACGATCAGACGAGGCTCCATGAAGAAGTGCAGCAGGTGCCGAACGAACAGCCCTGTCCCCGGCTCGTCACCCTACGTCAGTGAACGTGGCGACTTGGGGTCCCGGATGCGCCACGCCGCTCAGGGATGGAAGGACGGAGCCCTCGGTCACCCGAGCTACCTCCTCTCTGTCCTCCGCGCTGCCTGGGAGGCACTGAAGGGAATGTTGGCATGAAGTCCAGGCACGTCCGTCCGAGTGTTGTGGGTGCACACAGACACGTGAACTCCGATTCAGCGGTGTTAAAGCCATGTTACGTAAGCGTCGGAGAGAATGCGGAGGCCACCTGCACGCGAGTCCTTGCTTCCCAGCTTGGAGGACCGCTGCCTTGCATCAAACTACGACTGCTGTGCTCGGCCGTGCCGGCGGCTGGAACCCAGGGCGGGGCTGGGAGACGTGTCCGCGCCCGCAGGTGTCTCCCACAGCTGCCGAGGCCGGGGGTCGGCAGCCTGGGGTCAGGGGAGGGCCCTCTTCTGGTTGCAGGTGCCTCACCGTCCTCATGTGGTGGGAAGGGCGGCGAGAGAGCCTGCTCTCCTCTCGCCTTATCAGGGCACCAATCCCACTCATGGGGCCCCACCCCCACGACACGACCTCCCAAAGGCCCTGCCCCCTGAGAGTAATCTTGCCATCTCCTTGGGATTCTGGGGTCAACATATGAATGTAAGGGACACAATTAGCTCATTGCACCGTGAGCTGGGCAAGGGCCGATCAGGCATGATCTTATTTACTCCTTACAGCAGCTCCACCAGGGAAGAATCATCCCCGGGACACATGGGCTAAAACTCGGCCCCGACTCATCCAGTCAGTCAGCAGCAAAGCCGGGAGCAGCGGGGTGCGGGGCTTTTTCTCCCTTATTGCACGGAATCCCTCGAGCCTCCCGTGAGCCCCAGACAGAGCTGCCCTCATCATTATCTTCCATGGCCAGAAACGAAGCACCTAAGCCTGCCTGGTGTTTCTGGTCATCTAGGTCGTCTAACAGAAGATCAGGTGACAATGTGAGGCTAACCCTATGCGCATGAGCTGCCTGACTGCAAAACAGCCAGCCAGAAAAATGCATGCGTGCACACATGCACACAAGCACAGACACATATACACACATGCATACGCACACATGCATACATGCATATACACGCATGCACATGCACACAAGCATACATGTATGTACGCACATTCACATGCACACAAGCGTACACGTACATACACACATGCACATGCACACAAGCATGCATGCATATACACACATTCACATGCACACAAGCATACATGTATGTACGCACATTCACATGCACACAAGCATACACGTACATACACACATGCACATGCACACAAGCATACATGCATATACACACATGCACATGCACACAAGCATACATGTATGTACGCACATTCACATGCACACAAGCGTACACGTACATACACACATGCACATGCACACAAGCATGCATGCATATACACACATTCACATGCACACACGCACACAAGCATACATGCATTCATATGCACACGTGCACATATTTATGTACATGCAGTTACACAGACGTACATCCAGAGGCTGTGAGTGGCTGTGAGTGAGCCTGTGAGTGGCTGATCCTCTCGGACACCCTCTCATGGCAAGAAGGCCTTATAACGCAGTTCCTGGTGGGTTTGGGACTACACAGGCCTTCCTTGTCAGCCAGTATCAGGGACCTGGGATTGACATCCTCTCTGACAGCAAACATAGTTTCAGGAGAAAAGATCAGCCCAAGGAAGAGCAAGAAAAATGCGAAGAAAGGGTACCGCAGGCCTGATTAGCTGAGCCAGCTTCAGGGTCTATGGGATGAAAGGTCACTGGGCTCCCCCTCTCTGCAGAGAGTGAGCTTGGAGAACATCTGTCTGTCTGAGAGCTAATGGCTTCAGTGAATTTTCTCTTAGTGGCCTGGGAAATATAAATGAATGAAGAGATAAGGATAGTCGACAGGGAGAAACTTGACAGACTGTAAAAGCCCCAAGCCTCTTATTTCTTCCAGATTAAATAGGAAAATAGTCAATCACCAGAGTGCAGAAAAATGGAAGGCAGGTCAGAATGCCGGCATTCTGGGAAATCAAATACAGGTCGGCTGCAACAAGAGGGTCTGTGTGGATTGATTGCACTAAAATTGCTCCCCATGGCTACACTCTCCCCACCTTGTATGCATCCTGGAAATCAATCACACTATACCGCTCACCAGGCTGTCTTTAAGCATAATTAATTCATCAGGGCAGTGAGCTACTGGAATGAAATCTACTTTTCATTACTTGTGTTCTTAAAAAAAGTATGACTCAAAGGGAGTCAACAATCAGAGTTTTAAGGTGACTATATTTTATGTTATATGAAGAAAATTGATTTTATTTATTTGACGTTCTCATTTTTACACTAATTTCCAAAAAACATGCTCAGGTCATATGATAAAACTGAAACGCCAAATTCTTTTTAATTTCAGGAAATTCGTGACATCACAGGCTTATTCTCCAGCGTTCTGACCATGGTTATAAACTTTAAGAATTATGTCAGAAATCTCATGTTGTGGAGTTCTTTTTAACCCCTGTACTCAGCATTTGTGAAATTTTTTTTTATTTTATTTTTTCAGTGTTCCAAGATTCATTGTTCATGCACCACACCCAGTGCTCCATGCAATACATGCCCTCCTCAATACTCACCATTTGTGAGATGTTGAGAAGAAAGGTCATTTACTCACATTCCATCGAGGGGCTGAGCTCCATTCAGGTGTGATTACCATCAGCCCCAAACCCACTCCCCCACCTTCCCACCCTCATGAACATCCGTTTTCTAAGCATCTGGACCTAACAGCATATTTCCGTCTTTTGCCCCTCCCTCCCACACCTTCTGAATCTGCTTCTTTCTTTATGTCATTTCCCATAACTCTCCTTGGCTTCACAAGTGGTTTGGTCATACTTTTTTTAATCTATTCAGGCTCAAAAGTGTCATCAATTTCAAGCAGGACAAATTGATATAAATCCACACCAAGATTATAAAAAACTTTAAAATCTCCAAAGAAGGGAAAATCCTAAAAACAGCTAGAAAAAAATACATCTATGTATATACACAGCGTGTGTAGAAAGAGACAGAAAGTCCTTCCAATGAATGAGAGTAACAGTTGACTTCTCACTAACAGCCACAAAAGCCAGAAGACATGGGACTGACATTTGCAATGAGGGGGAAGAAATAATTTTATACCCAGTGAACATATCTTTCAAGAATAAGGGCTGAATAAATACTCTTTATACAATAACAAAAAGTGAAAGCACTGAGAACAGCACAGTAAAAGAAATTAAGGGTAGAATTTGGGGCACCTGGGTGGCTCAGTGGGTTAAAGCCTCTGTCTTTGGCTCAGGTCATGATCTCGGGGTCCTGGGATCGAGCCCCGCATTGGGCTCTCTGCTCAGCAGGGAGCCTGCTTCCCCCTCTCTCTCTGCCTGCCTCTCTGCCTACTTGTGATCTCTCTCTGTGAAATAAATAAAATCTTAAAAAAAGAAAATTTAAGAAATTAACGGTAGAATTCAAGTAATCAAAATCTTCCCAGATACTAGGTTTGAAATACAAGAAGGAAGTAAATGAAGATAAAGGAGCAATATATATATGTGTGTATAATAAAATTTACTGTATAAATATAATATTTCTGAAGAATTAAAACAAAATAAAATCTTAAAAAACAACAGTCACAATAAATAAATTGGGAGAGGATAAAAGAGTTAAAGTGCTCTAAATTCCTCCCATTGTTCAAAAAGAGGGTAAACATAATTATTTTAGAAGTGGTAAGTTGAGTAGGAATGGTGCCATTTCTGGGATAAGTATTAATAACAAAAAAGCAAAATGCATGACTTTAAACCAATGAAGAGGAAAGACAGATTTGAAAAATACTTAATCTAAAGGAAGTCATAAAAAGAGAGAAAATATATAGAACAGGTGGGGAAAATCCAAATCACAAAGTAAGATGTTACATTTAAACTCAAGTATGCCAGTAAACCCAGTAAAGAACTAAATGTCAACAGAATTTTTCCATAATAAAGAACTCAAAAATCTACTCCTAAGGGAAACATTAGGTCCAAGTGTCTTAACTCACATTTTTTTCTCTAACATTAAAAAAAAAAATCAAAATGTAAACAAATTCATTGGAGAACAATAAATGTCTCATGTCAGTTTCTGAGATGAGCATAGCATTAATGAAAAATCTGACAAGAACAGTAGGCAAAAGAAAATTATAGGCCAATCTCCCTTGAACATATATGCAAAAAAGACTAAACAGAATATGGACAAACTGAATCCAGCAAAAAGTATAGATATCATTACTAAATTAGTTTAACTCCACAATGCAAGGTTGGTTTGATGGTGGACAATCAATCAATGTAATCCAAAACCTTAACGGAACAAATGAAAAGTCACAGATGCAGAAACAGCACTTGATAAAGCTTTTCATGATAAAAATGACAAATTACCTAATAAATTAAGAATAGATCTTCCTCAGTCTAATAAAGAGATTCTATCAAAAAAACTATGCAAAACATATTTTATGGCTAAAAAGTTGAAATCTTTTGAGATCAAGAACAAAACAAAAATGCCTTATACTGCACATTACTTTCAACATTGTAGTGGAGGGCTAACCACCAGTAAGGCAAAAATTACAAAGAAAGGGAAAAATATAGGACCTGGAAATGGAGGTGATGTCATTTTGGAGATGATATGAATTTTTTAATGTAAAAAGAACCCATAAAATTTAATTAGAATTAAAGGGAATATTTAGTAAAATTGAAAGTTTATTAAATTTCAACATGTAAAAATAAGTTTCATTTCTGTATGTCAACAACAAAAGTCTACAAAATGAACATTAAAAATGCCAATTATAATAGCAGTAAGGAAAACTGGACAGCTACATGAAAAACAATGAAACTAGACCACTATCTTACACCGTACACAAAAATAAACTCAAGATAGATTAAAGAAAGACCCACATATAAGACCTGAAACCATAAAACTCCTCAAAGAAAATGTTGGCAGTAAATTCTCAGACATCAGTCTTAGCAATAAATAAAAATAAAACATAATCCCCCCCCCCAAAAAATCTTAAAAGTATTAAGGCCTTTATTGAAAAAATACAAAATATCAGTAGGAGATATTAAAGCAAACTCGAATGAATGCCATTGGTTGATAGACTCAATTTTGTAAAGATTTCAATTCCTCTCAAATGTACAGTTAATGAAATCTCAACTAAGAGAACAGCAGGATTTGGAAAACTTGACAAACTGGTTGCAAAATTTATTTGGAGATATAGAGGGATTTGGGTATCCAAGTCATTCTTGAATAATTCTTGGAGATGGGAAAACTTCTCTGAAGCATTATTATCAGTGTAGCAATGAAGACGGTTTAATACTTGTTTGCACAGAGACTAATGGATGAAAGGGAATAAGATAGGGCCTGGAAGCAAATTTGTACCTGAATGAATTCTTTAAAAAAAAAAATTCTGGCTCCATTTCCTTTAAGTTTTTAATTTGATGGGTGAAAATACATTTTTTATTCAAGTATAAGTAATTACAGTGTCAACTAGTTTCAGGTGTATAATGTAATAATTCAACAATTTTATACATTACTCAGTGCCCGTCATAATAATCCTTAATCCCCATCACCTATTTCACCCATCCCCACCACCTCCCTTCTGGTAAATCATCAGTTTGTTCTCTGTTTTTAAGTGTCTGTTTTTAGTCTCTCTTTTTTTTTTTTATTTTATTTTTTCAGTGTTCCAAGATTCATTGTTCATGCACCACACCCAGTGCTCCATGCAATCCGTGCCCTCCTCAATACCCACCACCAGGCTCACCCACCCCCCCACCCCCTCCCCTCCAAAACCCTCAGTCTGTTGCTCAGAGTCCAAAGTCTCTCCTGGTTCATCTCTCCCTCCGATTTCCCCCAACTCACCCTTCCTTTCCTTATCCCAATGTCATCCATGTTTTTCTTTATGCTCCACACATAAATGAAACCATATAATAACTGACTCCCTCTGCTTGACTTATTTCACTCCGCATAATCTCCTCCAGTCCTGTCCATGTTGATACAAAAGCTGGGTATTCATCCTTTCTGATGGAGGCATAATATTCCATTGTATATATGGACCATATCTTCTTTATCCATTTGTCTGTTGAAGGGCATCTTGGCTCTTTCCACAGTTTGGCGATCGTGGCCATTGCTGCTATGAACATTGGGGTACATGTGGCCCTTCTTTGTACTACATCTGTATCTTTGGGGTAAATACCCAGTAGTGCAATTGCAGGGTCATAGGGTAGCTCTACTTTTAATTTCTTCAGGAATCTCCACATTGTTTCTTTGTTTTGTTTCTTCAGTTTCACATATGAGAGAAATCATATGGCATTTGTCTTTCTCCTACTGACTTATTTCACTTAGTATTACTATTAGCATCTCTAGATTCATCCATGTTCTTATAAGATTATGTTGTTTGTGAAAATGCAAACTGGTGCAGCCAATGTGGAAAACAGTGTGGAGGTTCTTCAAAATATTAAAAATAAAATTCCATTTGAACCAGTAATTCTACTAGTGGGTATTACTCAAAAAAAGAAAAACACTAATTTGAAAAGATGTATACACATCTATATTTACTACAGCAACTTACAATAGCCAAGATATGGAAGTAACCCAAGTGTCCATCATATGTATAGTTATGTTGTATATATTAAATTATATAAATATAAAATTTATATAAAATGAATATAAAATTATATTTTATATATATTACTCAGTCATAAAAAATGGAATCTTTTTCATGCATGAACTCTTGGCATAAATCTAGAGTGACACTTAAGACTAGTGGAGGTATCATTTTGATAAACACTGTTGAGATAGTTATCCATATGGAAAAGTATAGATGAAATCAGAGTACTACTTCATGTACCATAGATCAAAAACATTTGCAGCTAGATTAATGTCATGAATGTTAAAGGTAAAGGATAAAACATGTAGACAATTATACAGAAGACAATATTCATGACTTTGGGTAGAGAAGCGTTTCATTAACAAGACCAAAAAAAAGCCCCACTAACCCTAAATGTAACTATATTACATTTAAGTACTCACGATTTACTAAAAGGATAAAGACAGCGAAAAAGAGGGTTTCCAAGATTTGCCATTTGCTGGCTCATTTGTTATTGGCATCACAACTGAGATAAGACCAGAGGATGACAAAAAGAAGAGACCAAATGGACACGATGAATTTGGTTTGAGCATACTGAACTGGAGGTGCCATGAGATGCCCAAAGGGGACCCAAACTCTTACAACAGGAAGAGTTCACCCATGAGGATCCCATTGCCTTTGGAGAATAAGCTTTCCCAAAGTTGTTATTCTTCACCGTCCTCCTTCCCTTGATCTCGCTCACGCTTGCAGCTCTCAGTGCCCCTGCAAAAAGGCAACTCCCTAAATCCACTTTTGCTAGTTACTCATCTCTCCCCAAGCACCTTTTGACTCTGCTTATTGGACCCTGAGCTCCTGGAATTCATCATCTGGAAACACACACAATAATTTTCTCCCCCAAACCATATCGTCCTCTTGATTTCACATTTAATCATGTTTCTAATCAAGCAGACATAAAACCCCCAAGTTCTTTTTGGTTCTTTCCTCTCCTTTTCTGCCTCCTTCTGTAGCCAATCAATCACCAAGTCGTAGGAAGTTTTCTTTGTATAGTTAAGTTTGCATTTTCTATCCCTTCCTTTCTATTCCCACCGTCTAGCCTCTGGACGATCCCATCTTCAGTCTCTCATTCTTGAACTCCCGTAAGATGCTTCTAAACCATCACTCTGCCTCCAATTCTTCCATTCTCAAGTCATTTCTGCCATGCTTATATCATTTCAGTGCTCAGAAATGATCAAGGGGAAACACTGGGGAGTCTGGCCACATCCCGCCATAAACCTACTATGTTCTGTGCTACCATCGGTCATCATTGGATGCTGGTCCCTCCTTTTGCTGCCCCTCTACCTCTTCCCACAGACCTCCTGAATGTTCTCCCTCATTTCTGTTTTCTTAAATTCTGCTTCTTTTTTTAATAATCTCATTTAAATGTGACCTGCACTTGAATCACCCAAGTTAAGTTAGCTCATGCCTGAAATGTTAGACTATGTCACCTCTCCTTACAAGACTGGTGTCACAGTGATTTGGTTGCAGTTTCTTGTGCATATTTTAATCTTGACTCACTAGATAATGAGCTGTCTGTGACCAGAGACACAAGGTCATGTTACTTTGTAGCCTTAGTAATACTTAACACCTATTTTCCACATAATAGAGGATAAGTAGTTATTTAAGGAAGAGTCCATGCTTTTACCTATTATCTCATACAAAATACTCACTTACTCTGGAATGGTAACTTTTTCTAAAGGTTCAGCTGTAATTTGTCTTCTGTGGAAAAATAAGGGGGTAAATATGTTATGAGTCCCTTTGAGCACCACATTTGACACATATGGAGACAACTCGTTTGTTTGTTTGTTTTTACTTCTTTAATTATTATTTTTTTTCTTTTTCTTAAATATTCTTTTTTTTAATTATTAACATATAATGTATTATTTATCCCAGGGTACAGGTCTGTGAATCATCAGGCTTACACATTTCACAGCATTTGCCATAGCACATACCCTCCCCAATGGAGACAACTCGTTTTAAAGCATTCTTATTTTGGATTTCTATATCTTGGGCATGTATATACATCACTGATAAGCATATGTCCTCCCTACATAATTAAAGGTTTTAAGAAATTATTTAAGAAAACCCAACTTATTCTCAATGCACAGAGAGATTCAAAATTGAGATACTTGTTGCCAAAAAAATTACTAAGTCTAAGAAGAAAATTTGACTTACAGTGGTTTGGGGGCCATTGATCTTTTGATATTTTATAGTTAAGGATAATACGTACTTTTGAAATTAGGAAATAAAGTATTATTTGGTACAACCAAGACGAAGAGGAGGGGAAGGAGGAGCAGGATGAGGAAGGAACAGGGAAGGAGGATAGGATGAAGCCATGAAATGTGAGTTCTAACTATACCTTACATCAAATTTTGCCTTCTTTCTTCCTTCTTTGGAAACAAAATGCTTCATGCAGCAAAGCAGGCTTTGCAATGACAGGCTACTTGGGATGGCCATGTTTAATTATCTGAGCAATCAGGATAAGGAGATAACAAACAAAAAGTCATAGATTATCCAGAACATTCGTTTTGTTATTAGCTTGGATTTAGTCACATCTCGACTCTCACCTAGCAACATCCAAACGTCTGCATGTCTATGATCAGTTCAGCAGAAATTACCTCTTGCACAGTGAACAAAACCAGGCACAGAAGTCATATTCTTACATGTTTAAGTTCCTCTTGTCCATTCCCAAGTGAGGGGCCCATGTGTACCCACTTTTACTTCTAGAAATTAGTGCATATCAGGGTCATCTTGGGGTTTCAGACTCTCCTACCCAGTAAGTGAACTCAGTCCTCTCTGAGGCCTCCGAGTCCTTGAGAAGAGGCTCCAAGGGTAATAAGACAATCAGGACATCTCAAGATTCTTCTGGAAGAGTTCGTATTTCCTGGGTTATTTACCAGGGAAAACCCACAGCCCAATCCCGGAACAACTCTGCACTGTTGGCTACATGAAGAGGTTCTTGAGGTTCCAAGTAGTCCGGGTCGCCAGGACTCACAGCACCGCATGATTGCTCTCAGAAGGTACACTGCTGGCTACGTGAGTCTGCTCTTGTCCCAGCCATCCCGCATCACCTGGGGTACTTATTCTAGAATCTCCAGGGAGAAGACCAGCATCCTGTCCTTGAAGTTCTGGAGTTTCTCAGAATAGTCCTGCGCCCTTGTCCCGGGCTTGGATGTGGCTCGAGGGATCATTGACTGGATGCCGACCATCTTATGCCCTGTCCTCGGTGGACACGCTGTAAAGACATCTGGGTCTCCTATTCTAGCTTCCTTTTGTGTCAGGCTCTTACTCAAGCCTCCTGAGGACCCTGGGCTACAGCGTACAGGAGTGACTAACTCCATTATCTGCTCCCGCCAGTGGTCCCAACCACTCCCTTCCCAGAGGAAAAGGACAAGTGAGACGCCCAATAATGGAGGCTATGGAAGTTACTGGAGAGAGAGAAGGGAGAAAAGCACTTCATCTCTGAGGAAGATAAAAGGAGCCAGCCCAAAAGCCCTGTCCCTTAAGAAATCCCCAGTATCACGGCCCCTTGGACCAAGTCTGCAAGGACAAATATTAGAGGGGAAGGTTCACAGCACTGAACGCAATTTCAGTTCACAGACATTGTAGGAGAATTCAGAACAAAAATAAAGTTCTGTCATTATAGAAATGAGGCACTTTGGAGCCCCCTATAAAGTGACAGCTACCATCTAGAGTTTATACATGTACGTATCCATTGGCCTGTCTCTTAAAAAGTTTTCTAAGAATAGCAAAAAGACCTAGTTGCTAACAGAACATAATTAAAAAAAAAAAAAGACTTAGTTGAACCGTAGCCCCCTCTCCTCCAGGATGTCAATGCAGATACGGGGTCAGTGTCTGTAGGACTGGGTAGAACATACTCTTAGGGCTGCGCGTTGGCCCTGCTTACTCATCGCCCTCTTCTAGTCAGTCACCTGGAGTGGCTGCAACTTCAGATCCCGCTGGGCCACCTTCCTTACTGGGCTGGGCTGTTCCCAGCTCCCTCGAGGGCTGTTTCACCTTATCCTCATACTGCTTATCTACCTCATGGGGGTCCCGCGGGTCCTCCTCACTCACCCGACTTCCTGTTTGCAGCCTTCAAGGGACCCACACGTCGGATGTTACATAGAGCTACACTGGTCCTCTGCTTTTCTCCCTTGAGTCACCTAGCTTCTGCCCTAGCATGCTTTCCAGCGCTTTGGGCAAACACTCCTCGTCCTGATTCCAGCCTAGGTGTCTAGGGCCTACCCCAGTTGGATAGCAGGTAAGCCCAACTCCATGAATGCCACCCATGTGTGACCAGTGACACCTAGCAAAGTAAAACCACCAGGAAGTTATCTTAACAAAGCACACACCTCACTTATTTTATTTTTATTTATTTATTTATTTTTTCACTTCTTTTAGATGAAGAAACACACACAAATGTCAGGAAGGTCAAATCCACACTGGTGCACAACACCAAGCTAGACTTTGCAAAGGAATAAAAGAAGGTTTTTAAGCCACATGTACTCCAATGTTCGTAGCAGCAATGGCCACAATTGCCAAACTGTGGAAAGAGTCAAGATGCCCTTCAACAGAGAAATGGATAAAGAAGATGTGGTCCATATATGCAATGGAATATTATGCCTCCATCAGAAAGGATGAATACCCAACTTTTGTATCAACATGGACAGGACTGGAGGAGATTATGTGGAGTGAAATAAGTCAAGCAGAGAAAGTCAATTATCATATGGTTTCATGTACATGCGGAGCATAAGAAAAATATGGAGGACATTGGAAGAAGGAAAGGAAGGGTGAACTGGGGGAAATCGGAGGGGGAGGCAAAGCACAAGAGACTGTGGACTCTGAGCAACAGACTGAGGGTTTTGGAGGGGTGGGGGTGGGGGGTTGGGCGAGCCTGGTGGTGGGTATTGAGAAGGGCACATATTGCATGGAGCACTGGGTGTGTTGCATGAACAATGAATCTTGGAACACTGAAAAATTAAAATAAAATAAAATTAAAAAGACATTGTCAGCAAGGAACCTTCAAATCAAGTTGGAGAAAGTAAGATTTATGTTGATGTTCCAAGTGTTTATCCAGTGCCAGTGGCGTGTGTTACGTGAACGTATAAGCAAGCCAGGACTGGCAGATAGAAACCCAGCTATAAACTCAGGCTGTATGATTAAGTAATAAACTGGGTAAACTGAACAACTGTTGGAAATGTTCCGAGGCCCTGCTGGCAGTCCGAGGACCAAGACTGCACAGGGCGGGAAGAATAAAACCACTGGTACCTTTATCTTCCATCTGTAAGGGTTTGGCTGAGAAAGATCACATACGGCCTAAGGAGGTGGAGAACGTCTCCAGGCTGGGACACGGTCAGGAGCACCCAGGCAGGTTAATGCACACAGACATGGGCTCGAGTCCTTCCCAGCCTCACCCAAGTTTAGTTAAAGAGCGATAGCTGACCTCACTCCTGCATTCTCAGTGAAAATGGAGTGGCAATGGTGCCCCCCAAGGGAATGACTGATTGTTGGAGGAAAATAATTTTTTTCTTAAATATTTTATTTATTTACTTGAGAGAGTGAGAGAGAAAGAGGGCACAGAGGGAGAGGGAGAAGCAGACTCGCCACTGAGCAGAGAACCTGATGCAGGGCTCGATCCCAGGACCCCGAGATCATAACCTGAGCCAGAAGGCAGATGCTTAACTACCTGAGCCACCCAGGTGCCCCTGAAGGAAAATAAATCTTATATGTTGCAATGGTTTATGGCCTGTCAAAACTCAATGCTACTTGACCAAAAGTCACTCCTTAGTATTTAATTTATCTCATTAACTAAATTAGAATCTACTTCTTAGTGGTTTGATATTGAAAACGGGTTCAGAAACATGGACCTAAGTCCTTTGATAAACATCGAGCAAACTTTCATCAAAATTAAAAATTTATGGGGCTGCCTGGATGGCTCAGTCAGTTAAGCATCTGCCTTCACTTCAGGTCATGACCCCAGAGTCCTGGGATCGAGTCCCACATCGGGCTCCCTGCTCAGTGGGGAGTCTGCTTCTCCCTCTCCCTCCCCCTCTGTGTGCTTGCTCTTTCTCTCTCTCAAATAAATAAAATCTTTTTTTAAAAGATTTTATTTATTTGACAGAGAGAGAGAGATCACAAATAGGCAGAGAGGCAGGCAGAGAGAGAGGAGGAAACAGGCTCCCTGACGAGCAGAGAGCCCGATGTGGGCTCGATCCAAGACCCTGAGATCATGACCTGAGCCAAAGGCAGAGGCTTTAACCCACTGAGCCACCCAGGCACCCCTCAAATAAATAAATCTTAAAAAAATTAAAACTTATGTACATCAAATACATTACAAAGGAAGCAAAAAGATTACCTAGATAGAGGATGGGAGAAAATATTGCAGAGCATGCATCTAGGTCAAATCACGATATGGGTCTTGTATCTAACACATATAAAGAACATTTAAAACTCCCTGATAAAAAAAGACAAACAGGCCCAATTACAACATGGGTTAAAATTTTAAATAGACGTTTTTCCAAAGAAGACATTTGTCCAAAATAGCCAACAAGTACACACACACACACACACACACACACACACACACACAAAATATGTTCAACATCATTAATAGTTAAGGAACTGCAAGTCAAAAGTGAAATGAGGTAGGATTTCACACCCATTAGGACAGCCATAATCGGAGAAGGGAAAAGACAGTATTGGCAAGGACACAGAGAAAAGAGAACCCTCCCAACCGCTGCCAGGAGCGTAGAGAATGGTACACACTGTGGAAAGCACTGGGCAGTTCTTCTGAAGTTAATGTAGAATTACCACGTGACCCAGCAGTTCTGCTCTTAGTTATACATCTGAGAGAACTGAAAACGTGTCACACAAAACTTTGTATACATACGTTCAAAACCATACTGCTCATAACAAACCAGAGGTGCCAAACAGTGGAAACAACCCAAATTTCCATGAATCGATGAATGGATAAACAAAATGTGGTCTCTGCATAAAATGGAGTGTTACTAGGCTATAAAAAGCTTGAAGGCATTATGAGGAATGAAAGATGCCGGACACAAAAGGTTCTACATTGTACGATGGCACTTGCATGAAATGCCCCGAGTGGGCAGATCTATGGAGACAGCAAATAGATCCGCAATTGCCGAGGGCTGGGGAGGGAGGAAGGAAGGAAGTGGAGAGTCACCGTGAAGGGGTATTGGATTTCTTTTTGGGTTGGTGAAAACATTCTGGAATTAAATAACGGTTTAGGTTGCACAACCTTGGGAATATACTAAAAAAATAATGCTGTACGTGGTGAATTTTATGATATATAAATTACATCTTAATTTTTTAATTGGCCAAAGCGCTTTTCCTGGACAAACCTGTAGGTACTCACAACTTGTCTAAGATGGGGGAGACGCGGGGAAGTGACCTCGTCCCACTCGTCCTGGGTCTCGGACCAGTGAAGAGACGTCAGCCTGGTCATAGGCTCGTTTCTCCAGACACCCTAGACCTTGTAACTTTTCCATTGAAACAAACGAGATCAGTCGATGCAGCACGTGGCTGGCCAGGGCGCTGTGTCTGTCATCTAATTGCACTCGGCTTGGAGATGATCTATTGATCGTCGCCATCCCTTCCGTGAAGCAAGCATGACCATGCCTGAGAGAACCACTAAGTGGGTCCGATGCTATTAGCGTTGAAAGCAGAGAGGAGATGGACCCAGATTTATAGGAGAATGACAGAGGAGAAACACGCGCTGGCCATACGTACTCTCTGCCCATCCTCAGCAAAGGTTCAGGAAGTGAAGTTTCATTTTCCATGATATTGCTCCAGAACAGGAGGAGGGCTGGGAGAAAACCCTAGCTCTCAAGACCCAGGAGGGACCCTCTGCTAATCACAGCCTCTCTGAGGCACGGACTTTGCAGCATTCCATGAGCTGGATTTACAGCCTCTGTTCTCAGAAGATTTGAGAGAGATCATTGCAACTATAATCAGCAACCATCACCTCTGGAATCCAAGAACTCTGCGCTTGTTCTTTCAAACATGATCCTGAGAACGTGTCTGGGGCTCCATATTTTTCCCGCTCTAGCTAAGGTATTTCTTTGTTCCGCTGTAGGCTGCTGACATTGCAGACTTACCAGAAAATGTGTTCGCAGAGAGCTGGGCTGGTAGAAACGGGCAGCGAATTGAACTGGACCTTGTTCTAGAAGTGGGGCGGGAAGGAGGTGGAAACGGGGGGAAATCCCCAGTGTTAGGTCAGGGGTTCACCTTAGTGGGAGATCTGTCCTGTGCGGGCCCTGGGGGTCCTGCATCCTGAGAGCAGAGCAGATCTTGGCCTCTCGCGGGGGCTCTGCCCCCGTCACAAGCCTCAGTTTCCCCATTGAGTCCTCCTAGAGGGTACTGGTGTTTGCTAAGATTAGTCAGGCTGTTTTGCACGTCCACACTGAGAACTATCTCCAGGCCCACGACTTTTGTAGCCGCCATGTTCACCCCCCAACACAGTCCCACCCCCTGCTGGCCCCTCCTCTCACTGCCTTTGTTCCTGCCTCACTGGAAGGAAGGGACAGCTGTCTTGCTGTCCTCAGCCTAACAGCCCCTTTTATTCTCGAAAGTGGTTATTCCATCACTTGGCTAAATCTTCCTATCCCGTCTTTTCCTCAAATTCACGTTCTTCAAGCGCTAAAGCCTTGTCACCGCTCTCGGCACGACCCTCCCTCTCTGAATTGTCCCCCGCACTCTCTCTGTGGACCCTCGGGTGGGGCGTTTCTATTTGCTGGCCTCTCATCATGGGAAGGAGTATAATGATTTAGTCGATGGCTTTCTGTCTGCATTTTAATAATGATTCGTCACTAACTCCTTGTCTCTTTCTTTTAAAGGGGCTGCTGCTCCCTCTGCTCGGGGCAGACGCCCCTCATCACTAATGAGCTGGCTCTTTGTGCTAATTAAGCCCCACCTGCTCCTCCTCCCCATCTGACTCCTGGCCCGAGAGCTGCCGCAGGGGCCCTACAGATGCCCGGAGGTCCTTGCCTCCTCACCCAGGGAAGTCGGCCGGCCCGTCCCCGAGACCCTAGACAGAATAACAGCTAAAGGGGACAGCGAACTCTCGGTCTTGGATCACCTCCCTGAAATCTCCCAAAACAGAAGAAAAGCGGAAAATCAGCAAGAACTAGCCATCCTCATTTCAAAAGTAGTTTAACAGGAATGATAGGTTGACAAGCGTTGAAAGGGGTAAAAAAAAAAAAAAAAGTCTTAGTTTTTTTTTTGTTTTTACAATCATTAGAATTATTTCTCCCGGTATTATCGAGAGGGTACGCGTCCTCTTCTCTCAGCCCTCTTACCCTCAGCAGAGTCGTCTGAGATACTGCCCAATTCATTCCGTCCACCGGTAATGTGAGATCCCGTTCCGATCATTGCTCGGGGTGATTTCCAGCACACATTCCTTACCAGGACGCACAAGGAGCCCCTTCACATTTAGTCTATATTGATATTCTGCCTTATAATCTAATGCTGTTCCCAATGATGTACTGTTCTATTTCAGTACATCTATTTCATGACTTTCTTCTGATGTTTATCTAAATCCATGTGACAACAGATCTGTGTCATGTGACCAATCTACGTAATGTGTCTAGATAGCCAACGCTCTTCAGTCTTCAGAAGAACATTCCCTACCTTTCCTTTTATTTTCTCAATTCCCAACAAGAGCAGCAGCCTTGTATGTCCTATCAGCACCTGTTTTTCCAAAGACTTGAGTATCACATCCCCTTCCTTCATTAAGACTTCTGCTCAGGGCTTTCCTATGTATTCAGATATGATCACCAGAATACACCTGTCATTCGCAAGGACACAGCCCTGGGGTAAGGTCTGCCTGAAAGGGTAGCTAATCTGGGTTGGTTTTTTATACATTCTCTTGCTTTCCCAAAACTGAACACATTGATGGGCAATGAACAGGCCAGGGGTGAAGAGCTTTCTTTGGACTGAAGGTGAAAAGAAAATACAACTGACCCCAAAAGGTTGGTACTGGATGGCCCACACTCCTGCCAATTAGCAGAACTGGCATTCAGCCCGCTTTGTCTCAGATGCTAGAAGAGGCGTTACAATTAGATTTCCCTGTCCTTGTGGCAAAATAAGGGTCAATTGTCTCGCATGCCCAGTCGTGAGCATGCCACCCTTATTGCAGGCTTAATCCATATGCCAAGAAATTATATGGGGATCAAATGCATGCTGGCATTAGAGAATGACTCCAGATTGTTCTCAATGGTAGGACTGCATCTGAAAATAAGTGCTGATTTACATGAATTTACATCTAAAATGCAAATTACAGGATTCCCCAATGGAGAGCAGAAGGAAAGTTGAAGGCAGCTAGCTTCCCCCTTTATCTCAAAAGCAGAGGTCCCATTGGTCTTTAGAGTGGAAAACCCCCAAAGACATCTCCATCAGCAGCCCCATACACAAAGTGTAAAAACACCCGATTATGTGCGCTCGGGCCCTTCTCTGTTCCCCGGTGGTGATTCTGAGCCTCTGTCTCCCATCTGCACTGATTTCCACGGCAGATGCAGTTGGCGCGGTCTCCACTGCCTGGTGGCCACGTGGCAGAAAGAGCAGGGCCGGGAGCACCTGCTCCATTTGCAAAGAAAGAATGACTCCTACGGGGGACAAGTGTATAAAGACTCTGCTTTTGGGGGGCGCCGGGGTGGCTTGGCCAGGTAAGCGTCTGCCTTCGGCTCGGGTCATGATCCCGGCGTCCTGGGATCGAGCCCCAGATCCGGCTCCACGCTCAGCAGGGGGTCGGCTTGAGATTCTCTCTCTCTCTCTCTCCTTCTGTTCCCCTGCTCCTGTTCGCTCTCTCTCTCTCGAATAAATAAATAAAATCTTAAAAAAAAGAAAAGTGGTCCATACATAGGAATAGATAACAGGTTGTATTCGGTACCTCCTGCCTTGGGCCTAGTCCTTACGGCCCTCTGGACATGGGACACGGGATCCCAAGAGAAGGCAGCTGTGCCTTGCTCGGTGATACAGAAATTGGGGGTGCTAGGGTGCCTTCATTACTCCAGCAACCACACGGGGGAAGGGAAGGCGCCTTATTCATCAGGCACCATTTCTTTTTCAGAACAAATTTAATATGTAGACCGAGCACCTATGCCTGACCTTGGAAGGTTGTGTGTGGGCTCGTTCCTACAGCCTGCAGAGGTACAAGCAGATGGGCTGTGGTCCCCGGCCTCGGGGATTGTTCCTCGGCGGCACCAAGAACTGTGCGAACGGGGGCGGGGGGGGCTGCCCTTCTCACATCACCGCTCTCAGGATTGTGTCCACCCCGGGGTCTCCGGAGTGGGGACGCCGGGACTTCTTCCTGCTTTGCCCAAATTTCAGAGACAGCCGCCTGCTGAGAAGAGGAGGAAACCAATGTTTGGAATGCACGTGCCTAAGAAACGACAGGATGACAGAGTAAAATTTCATTTTTTAGGAGCTAACAACGTTTCCACAATTTTCTGGCCAGAGCGTCTGTTATTAAAAAGTAAACCTGTATCTTTAAAAATATCAATGTTCTTCCGGCCCCTTAAGTAATCAGAAGCATTTCATCCTTCTTCCTACATGCTCGAGGATGCCAGCTTGACCCAGCACATGTGCATTTCAGCCCTCAGCATCCCAGAGGACCAGCTCTTCTGGAGATCTGCTGCCTTTCTCTGGTGACTGAGCCTCTGTACTCTCTGCTCTGTTGCCTGGAGTTCACAGGTCCTCTCCTGAGCCTGGTGGCACCAGACAGCCCATCACATCCAAGCAGAGCAGGACCCAGGGCTCCGTGGTCCCAGGGTCGCACAAGGCATCCTTCTAGGGGGCACCAAATGACGGGCTTTGGCCAGGGGAGCCCTGGCGGTGTGTATTTGCCGTTCTCCAAGATCACCAAGGGGCCCTGGACTGAGGGGCAGGAGCTGCTTCATGGCGGACATCTTATGAGTATGACTTTGAGATGCGGATGTGGACTTTTTCCTTTCCTTTGAAGTGTGTCTTTCAGTTTTGAAGTTACAAAGTGAATGTTGCTGCATTTGTTGTGGATTAAGACAATGAAAAGCTCTTCTTCTGCCCTCACCTAGTCCTAGACCACCAGCCTCCGACCTCCACCCCGGCAGGTGCGCACCTGGATAGGGAAGCGGTTGTTTCTCGTTAACAAAATATGATCCCGTGGTGTGCATTCTTCCACACCACGTTTCTTGTTCCTTTACTGTGGGCATCCTTTGTGGTCGGTGCACGGCAAACAGGTAGGCAGAGATCTACCACTGTATGTTTGTACGTTTCTTCCCAGACTCACAGATTTACTTTGCATAAGTCGGATACATTAATATTCTATTTTCAGGTGCAGCCTTTTTCTTCTTCCTTGCGTTTTCCTCTTCTCATCTTCCCTCCCCTCCCCACGCCAGGGCGTGGAAGCCCTTTCCCTGCCTCCCACCTAAGGACCCCTGTCCCACCCAACATTGTACACATTCTCACTTAGTCATACAAACATGGACACAAACACAGGGTTCCTTTTACAGAAATAAAGAGGCCGCGCACGTTACTGCGCAGCTCGCCCTCCGGCTCAGCGGTACTTTGTAGAACTCTCCCCCGCCATCCGACAGGGCTTCTGCTGCATTCAGTGGATAACCGCATCTTCCTTCGTGCAGCAGATGCATTATGGGTAACCAGCCTTCCAGCAGTTTCCCTACTGATGGGCAATTACATGGTTCTCATTTTTGCCATCTGGAAATTATATGTTTGTCCAGATGTGCCTGCAAAAGTCTTGCATTCCTCTCAGTGAAATGGGCCCCCATGAGGGAAACGGTTAGGGAGACCGACGTGATATTGCCAGTGGTAAGAGCCGTTGTCTAAGGAGATCCCAGTTCCCATCCTGCCAGAAATGTCCCTTCCCTCATTCTCTCTGCACAGCCCTGAAGCCAGTGCCTGCCTCCCTGAGATTCCCAGGCAAAGTTAGTCCCTTTACCTTAATTTGGATTCTCCGATGCTCCTGAATTTGATCTTTGAAATGTTTATGAATCATTTGGATTTGCTCTTCTCTGGATTTGCTATTCAAATGTTTGCCATTTGTCTTTTGAACTGTCTTTTCTCTGTGACGGATAAGCTCGTTGTTTTTTGAACAGCGTACCGGTTAAACTCCCGGTCCAAACCCCCACTGGGAGGGTGTGTGTGCATCTCAGCTCTGCTGCTCAGAAGCAGGGCAACAATCTACCTCCCTAATCCTCGATTTTCTCATCTGTTGGCTGGGGAGAGGCATCCCTATCTCACAGGGATATGGAAAGACAGGTTAGGGAAATAGAAATATTTATAACACAGGGGTGGGTTAATTAAAACCATCATTTCTATTTATTTGGTTTGCGATTCTTAGAATTGGCATAGGTTTTTACTTTTTATGTTAAAGATGAGTGTTCATTTTGAATGTTGATGCTTTCGTTGGTGGTTAGGGAAACGCCCATCTCCTTTCAATCTGGGAGGCACTGGTCCCAGGCTTCTTAACCCCACAAGCGCAGTTTCCTCCTAAAGGCGGGAGTCCCCTTCAGTTCCCACCTACTTGTGATTCTGCCCTACAATCAGTTCCATATTTTGTCCAGAGATGACCACACTTCCCTGTGGCTGGATTCCTGGAATCCTGTCGACCCCTTCACAGCCAGGGTCTGGGGCACGATGAGCCCCTGAGAGCCCAAGGCCCTCTTCATGCACAACACAGTAACTTCCTTCCTATGATGTGGGCGGCTAACAGCATGAAGTGTGCAATTAGAAGTAATTTACATGATAATTTTGATTTGTTTAATACTTGCAACAGTTTTCTCTTGGTTTAAAGTTTTGCTTTCAAAAACAGTAAGTGATTATTGTTACTTTTTCAGCATTTGTGCAGAGCTTTCCAATTATTACCATGAGCTATTCTTTCTAGTATTTGCATGAGATAGGCAGTGTGAGAACCCTTGTTTTGCCATAAAACAAATTACCTAAACCTTAATATCATTAATTTGCCTTTTAGCAAGGACTTTGTCATATCCTTCCTCGCCGCCACTCATACTTTGATTTGTATCAATTTCTGTCTAATCTTTGTAATTAGCGGCTTTGGTAAGTAAAAGGAATGCAAATTAATGGAGTTTCTTTGTATTTAATTGCTGAATTACTGTTTTCCCCGAGATTGCAAATCGTTTTGGCACATATACATTGTTATGCTTTTTATTGCCAATGACTCAAGAAATTAATGATTTAATTGATTAACTCTAATTAATGATGGTAATTGATATTGGCTGCCCCAGTCTACAGATGAAGGTAAAGCCCATCTTTCCATCTCATTGGGTTTCATCATATTTTCTTCCATATTCAACGTGGAAAAAAAAAAAGCAGTCTCCAAAACAAAAGCCACTAATCAGTCATTCTGCCAAGACCTGTTGCCAATTCTTTTTAGACCAGACATAGTTATCTGCCATCCACACCTGTTTCGTATATAATTCTTCACGACTTCAGGAGATACAGGGAAAACACTTTGTAAAACGGGGTCTGCTATAAGGCCAGGGTCTGGGATACAATCTCTAATAGCCCACGGCACTCAAACAGAGTCTTAGAAGCCACTTGCAGACCCAAAACTGGAGTAGTTCTGACACTTTCTGACCAGCTAGCTTTGAGAGGTGTTGACGCTCCCACACCATTTTCGGTCATGCTCTTTTGCAGCACTCCAGATCCCAAAACCTAGACCAGTGCTCCTTGAGGATCAAGTATTAACTCTAAGCCATCAGTCACTTTTCCACTGACTCCTGACCCGCACGTTCCCAACAGACAGAGCTGCTCCTCACTTTTACCCAGACTTGTCCCGTATGTCTTCGAGGCTCTGACGTCTCCAACTGACCTTGCACTTCCAGGGCATAAGATGGGCCAGAGAGTGTCCAGGGTCCTTAGCCCACTCAGAAGCTAGGCCTCGTTGAGCCTTTCCTGGGAAATTCTCTTCTGGGTTGGAGGCGCCCTCGAGCGTCTCTTGTAGACCCTGTAATACTCAGGCACGCACCGTAATGGAGGGTGCTGCAGTGAATAGCTCAGCCCTCTTCCTCGTGCTGCTGGCAGCCAGCGTTCTCAGCTGAGTACTTTAGAATTTGCTCTTGGTTGAAGAGAGCTGCCTGACCCAAGGTCACATGCCACTCAAAGGCCCAGCCCCCTCACACCAGTTGGGCAACACTCAAAGGGACCTTCTCAGCTCCAGAACCTGCCCCCCTCCTGGGATCGGCTGAGGCCTTTCTTGGGCCAGCATGAGAGCTCAGCTCCCCATTCTGCCTCTTCCTGCTGCTCTCCCTCCCGGTCAGGCATGCAACCCCAAAGCACTTCCCGATTAACTTTCTGCACACAAATCTCCTTCTCAGAACTGCTTCCTGGGAAACTCAGCCTGGAACATAGGACTGAGGGTAGCACCCTGGGGTCAGGGAACATTTCATGCTCCATGTTGCATGCTATAGAAAAAGCTTTGCCTTAAATATTGGAAAAGTCTGTTGATAGCTGTTAAATTGAGTAGATTCACTGTGTAATGAACAAAGATGGATTACTTTATGAACCAAATGCAGACCGTGTTCTCTCTTCACACCAATAAACCAACAGAGAGTCAACAAAGAGGTAGAAAGATCTAGCAACCCTAAATGATGTTTCCATTTCCCACAAGCCAAGACTCAGAGTGTTTATAGCGATTACCAATGTCACCATTAAGCAAGGTGGCTTCTCCAAAATACATAGATAAGCCAAAAACCCTCATTAAGAGATAGAGCCCATGCACTGACTGCCGCACACTCACTCCTTTTCTGCTTTTATGTCTGAAAGACAGCAGGATGGCCTATACAAGTTCATTTTCATCTCATCCCGAGAGGCAGGCTGGACTGGAACATGGTATACCTCGGGGCTAACTACCCTCCAAGTAACAGGGCTAAAAAAAATTCATGCTGGCTCCTGACTCCTGGAATGAAATATTATGTCCAGGATCCAAAGGCAATTGTGAAATTCACCTGCATTGACATGTCTCTGGGGGTTCAGGAGAACACGCCATAGATAGAGCTGTCATCACACAAGAAAACGTTGGAAGTCTCCAATTCACAGAGGACGAGGAACTCTTTAGACAAAAATACCCTCCACTCTGTGGTCTCAGCGACAACAGCTATCAGTCTCCCTCCTTTCCGCAAAGTGGGCAGGTGAACACACTCGGCTGGTGCCCCTCCTCCAGCGGCAGTGTGTTCTGCTGTAATTATTTACCAGCTGCCATGCCCAGCACTTTCTGAGGGCCAAGAACGGTGCTGAGTACTTCACATGCATCTACCTTGGCTCATTTAATTCTCACAAAAGCCCCATGAGATTAGTGTAATTATTGCTATTTTACAGAAAAGAAAATTGGGGCTTAGAGATATCAAGTAATTGACTCCAGCCCACACTGCCAATAGGTGGAGCGGGGGAGGCCAGTTTGATACCTGGATGCTCGGCGGCACTGCCTCCCTTGCTTACTAAGTGCCCCTCCATCCCCAGATCCCAACATCCAGCAAGACTGTATTCCTCATGGCAGGAAAAGTACCCTGTTGGTTGTGTTCGTGACCTCTCCTCCATAACAGGTGTCTAACACACTGGTAGAACGCCAGGGTCATGCAGGGGTGAGGAAGGAGTGAAGGAAAGTAAATGATGAGGGGTTTGTGTCTGTATCCTATTTCTAAGAGAAAGCTCCATTGCGAGTAGATATTATCAGGCATCTATGGTCATAATAATACTTTACAACCAGCACAAAGATCAGAACTCATATAACAATAAGCATTTATTTAGCTTACACACCTGTGGGTTTCAGCGGGACCTGGCACAGGTGTCTGCTCCGTGAGTGTCTCCTCCTCCTCCTGACCCACATGTTCTTCTCACAGTGTTGGTGGAAGGGCCAGGGAGCCAGCCCCATGGCAAAGGCATTTTCCAAGTCTTTGCCCACATTGGTTCTACCAATATTCCACTAGTCAAGAAAAAAGTCCAGGGATCTGAGGGCAAGGGGGTTGGGAGGCAGGTGGGAGGCGTGGTTCTGGATCGTACTTGAATCTACCAAGATCACGCAGCTGTGGCCAAGCATGGTGACAACAGTGTTGCTGTCTACCCCAGACACACATCATTCATCCTCCAGATTATTCCCACAACCTCCTCAGCTGCCCCTACCTCCTGGCATCTTTAGTCACAGTGGGGTCAATAATCCACTTTAAACAGAGCAGCATGAGAAATATGCTCTGATTGCAAATGCAAAATAAGTATTTCGATTTAAAGCATAAAATCACTTTTATTATTCATTGTTTCAAATCTTCCATGCTTCAGTTCCCCCTTTATTTATATGATAAGTCAAGATCTGTCCTAATTTTGAGTTATGCCTTTGTCACATTTAAGGACAGGCCCCTCTCAAACATTTGGTTATCATCATCTTTGCCAGATCAAACTAATAAAAATCGATGGGACTTATTTATAGTGTCATTTTTCCAGCATCAAATTCTCCCTATTTTGACAGGTCTAAGATGTTAATCATGGATACATAGTAAACATAAAGAAAAGAATTATTAAGTACATAGAGAATAGACCATGATATTTGTGTAGATTTGCTAGCATGGTTACATTTATAAATGTTCCGGTGTTTTGAGTTTACATAATAGAAATGTTTCTGAGGCACCTAGTAAAGAGGAGGATAAAATGTAATCCTGCGAACTTAGAGCCGGAATCACAGAAAGTAGCAGATGGCTTCCCTTGACTTAAAATACTGCTGTGTCAGCTGGTAACATCGGTCTGCACCGGTAAGAAAGGGAGCCTATCCCTCATAATGCAAGGAGGCCACGAGCGAGATCCAAACAGACAAAAGACAAGCCTGGGACCTAACAAGACCACCTAGCGAGTTAGTGCAGCCAGGAAACAGGACACGCTCACAAAGGCAGGAGCAGACTGTCTCCAGGGCTCATGGAGGGGGGACCCTTGGAGGATCCACGAGTCTACCTGCCCAGAGAGGATCTGGAGATGGGGAGCCAGGCTGGCGGCAGCAGTGTGGTCCCGTCACCTGACTGCAGCCCAGATCCCTAAAGGACCGACCCCCTGGGTTTGAACTTGAGATCGTAAAGGTTTGGGGAACAACAGACGGCTATTTGGGGTCCTCTGAAATGAAGTAGAGGAGATTTACTACAACCCTATGGCAGTCATGGGTAATGTCCAACCCCCTTTTACCTTCCTCTACCTGCAAAGGCATGGTTGTGTGGGTGTTTGCTTTAGTTTTATTTGTGACGCTTCCTTATACGACATTACAGAACGGAAAAATGTCCCGCCCCCCCCCCCCCCCCGCCGTCCCACTCAACCTCCCTCAACAATGAGGGATCCATTTTTTAGGTTTTCTTCTTTTTTTTAAGATTTTATTTATTTATTTTTGAGACAAAGAAAGAGAGCTGGGGGTTTGCAGAGAGGGGCAGAGAGAGAGGGAGACGCAGACTCCCCACTGAGCAGGGAGCTTGATGTGATTCGGGGCTCATGACGCAGGGCTCGATCCCAGGACCCCAAGATCATGACCCAAGCCAAGGACAGATGCTTCACCGACTGAGCCACCCAGGCCCCCGTAGTTTATTTCTATTTTATAGTAATGGCCGCTGCTTTTCTGGAGCACCATTAACCAGGGTCTCTAGATCTCTGGACAGAAAGATGCGAAGACCCAAGAAGTGAGAGTGTGATCAGGCATTTGCCTTCGAGGAAAGTCCCATGGCCCCTCGGGAGGGCCAGACAGTCATTTGCACAGCATCTAAAGCCATGGCCCAGGATTGCAACCCACCCCCCACATCTCTAGCAGAGGGGCACACGAGGCTACTGGAACGAACGTGGACAACAGCGTGAATCGTTGCCATTGCCAGGAAGGCAAGGAGAGAGGCGGGAAGCACGGCTCTGCTGGCTCCACGTTCACGCGGCAACATGACAAGACGCAGTTCAAACCAGCTACTCCCGAGGTGCCCGTGTGCCGAGGTTTGAGTCTCTGCAAGAGACAAGACGGGTACAGATCTCTGGGACAAAATGATGGGCGTGTCTTACAAATACAAGGTGACAGGCATGCATGCGATCTTAAGATGGAAGGAAATCTGGATGGGGGAGAGAACAGATGAGAATACACTTGATCCTGCAGTGTTTTCAGATATAAATGCCGGGCAGTGAAATCCGACACGTGCGTCTGTCACAGGGTGAGCCTGGGGACCCATGTGTAAGCGTGGTGCTGGGACCCCGTCCCCGGGAGACCCCAAGCCTCCCCACTGGAGACAGAAGGGCTCTGCGGCCTCTGATGACTTGTGACTTCTACCAAACTCGATGGACAGATACAACAGAGGGAGTGTCTGATGTGGGCAAATATGTGGCAAAATAACCAGAGGGAAACGATCAGCTATGGTACAGAAAGAGGCACTGCCACTGGGAAGACAACAACACAGAAGATGCCCTGGCCGGGCAGGAGGATAACGAATTGTGTGGGAATGCGGCTCAGCTCCGCTGCCACAGATGATGAATTCCCTCCCGAGGCAGAGAAGGGAAGGCATTTCGAATTAATGTGCAATGAGAGCCCCTTAATGGCTCTTGGTAAGTCCGCTTTGAAATGGTTTGTTCTCTTTTGAATCTCCGATTATCAAAGGGAGCTTCAAACATTAGCAGGAAGATCAGTATCATAGGAGATTATGTGATTCTTGGGTCCAGCTAGAATAAAGGTCCCCAGAAAAAGGCTTGATCAAGGGGGAACACACAGAGGAGGACGAGAACAAAACCGCTATTCTGGAGTAAAGATAATGTAATGTGGCCGCGAACCCTGGTCTGGTTTGATTAGGACCTGAGTTTTAGCTGTTGCATGGTCGGGTCTGGCCGTCAGCTTGGTGGCACCCTATGCCTTAAGAAATATCGAGAAATGAGGTCAGCACGTTTCAGGGCACCAGAAACGCACAGTCCTAGCAAGCACTTAAAGACATACCAGCTACTGGCTCTTCGCTCTGCTCTAACAGACCCCAGGGCAATCGTTCCCACACCTGTCTGCACACCGAAGTCACCTGAAGAGCTTCCAAACCACCGATGTTTGAGCCCCAAGCCCAGAGACTGGGATTTCATTGGTGGGGGGACCAGCCCAGCTCTGGAACTTTTAAAACACTTACAGGAAGACATGAACAGACACTTCTCCAAAGAAGACATACAAATGGCTAAGAGACACATGAAAAAATGTTCATCATCTTTAGCCATCAGAGAGATTCAAATCAAAACCACACTGAGATACCACCTTACGCCAGTTAGA
>CM052809.1:133822844-133875447 GCA_028533885.1 Nasua narica
TAGACCCATCCTCTCTTTCTCCCCCCCCCCCCCCCCAATTTGTCAGGTGTAGGCAGCAGGACTCTCCGGAATGTGCCGGAAGAGACAGGCATAGCAGCGGGAATGGCAGCAGGAACCACAGCAGCAGTGAGACAATCGTTGATGGAATGACTCACGTGAGCCAGGTGATCCCGCTGAATCTACCTATAGAGACAGTTACGGAATGTTCTCATCAATAATCCTCAATTCACAGGTGAGCAGATGGAGGCAGAGGGTGGTTCTCCTGCCTGCCAGGGATCGCCTAGGCAGGAAGCGGAAGAGCTGGGATCCTCTACCCCCTGGATGCAGATCCCCCGATGATTCTGCTCCCTCCGCCCAGAAAGCTGGAGCTGGGCACCCTGCTTTCCAGAAGGCAGCTCCACATCTACCTCTCTGTAGCTACGCCCCACCTGCAGCCAGCGTGTCTCTTCCAGGGTGACCCGCTCCCAGCCCTGGCTTTGCTTCCTCCCTGCTCCCCTTCTCCTTCCCAAACTGCGGGGGGCATGGGCAGCCGAGCTCTTGGGTGAGCACAGGGGGTGCAGCCCCTTCCCATCAGCTGCCTCTGCCTCTCTCCTTGAGGGGGGCTAGGACCCTGCGGTCTCGGCTGCCTAATCTACCGGCCGTGCCTCCTGTTTCCACCTCTGCCTCCATCTCTGGGTCCCACGTGGGCTCGGGGGCTGTAGCCCCTGGCCCGTGCCCAGTGGCATCTGTGGGCATCGAGATGAAGCGTGCTCCGCCTCCCAGGGCTGGAGCCTCCGGGGCTCCTCTGTGCAGCAGGCCTGCTCTTCCCCCTCCGGGAGGGAGCACCTGCCCTAACAGGGGCCTCTTTGCTTGCTGGGGTCCTTTTGTTTAACCGGAGGAGAGGATCTTTTAGTCTTTGATTAATTACTATTCGGGGAAGGATTACGTCATCTTGTGCTTACACAGCCCATTAGAAAATTGAAATGTGGCACCTGCATCTGGTTTGCTGCACTCCCTGCTGGAAGCAGCTTACTTTCCTTGAAGCTCCATCGACTACACGAGGGAAGCGGGAGAGGACACAGGGTGCGGAGCGCCCAGGCTTCCCCAGCGGTGGGGCCGGACAGAGCCCGGCCCGGAAATCCAGACGAGCGGGTGTTTCGAGCCCTGGCACGGAGCCTGCAAGGGTGGCCGGCTCGCTCGGAAGAGGGCGGATGCTGTCCCTGGAAAAGAAACCCACCCCCGTCTGGGACCAGCTTCCAGGACTGGAAAGGACCCTGGACGGAGGTGTTTCTCTACGAAGAGAATATAGGGCGCGTGGCGGCATTTCACAAGCTTCTTCCACACGGAAGCTGCTTCTCCGACTTTCTGAGGCTGGTGGGTGGTGTGGCCCCTGCCGGTGGGAGAGAGAAGGAGCCTGAAACCGCCCCGGGCACCCAGAAGCCTGCTCAGAATGAGCGGTGAAGTCTGACCAAATGCCAAAGCCCACTCTCCTAAAGCCACCTCCTCCCTGCAGCGAACATCTGGGCACTCCTGCCCAGCCCACCTCGCACTCCGCCCCTGCAGGAGCCCGCCCGCCTCTCCCCTAGGCTCGCATGTCTGGGAAGGAAAGAGTGGCAGGCAGGCCCCAGCTACATCCCCCGAACGGGAAGACCCCAGTGCCTTTCCAGCTTCGAGAAGACCTCGAGGGCTCGCCCTTGGCCACGGAACTCCAGGGCAGGCTCAGGTGGCAGTGTGCTGGGCCCGTGTCCCAGATGGCGGGGCGGGGGGGGCGCACATTCCGGAGCCTGGAGGAAATGCCAAGCGAGCAGCTTTTCTTTTCTCTCCGAAAAACTGCAAGTCTCTTCCAGGGTGACCCGCTCCCAGCCCTGGGAGCACAGGGTCCCAGTGCTCTGACCTGTGTCAGAGCACAGACGCATATCTGGGGCGAAGAGCGGAAAATGGAGGCGTAGCAGGAGGTGGGGAGCACGTGCTGCCCCCCAGGGAACCGGCCCTGGTTCTGTCTTCACCCCTGGCCGCCCCTCCGAGAGGACAGGGAAGAAAAGATGAGCCCCCGAGCCTCCAGGTTACTGTTCTCGCATCTCTGAGATCTCAATCCTAAAACCATAAAAATGAAGAAAAGCTAAAGCACGTGACGGAGTGTTGCAACAGTAATCGTGTGGAAAATTCACTGGAACCAAGAAGTACCATGTGTCCTTGAGCAATTACTCCAGAAAGCAAGTAGAAAATAGTAAGACTATGCATGGGCTTGTGCACAAGCATGGCGTGAGAATTTTCCTTTCTTTCTCCCTTCCTTCCTTCCTTCCTTCCTTCCTTCCTTCCTTCCTTCCTTCCTTCCTTCCTCCCTCCCTCCCTCCCTCCCTCCCTCCCTTCCTTCCTTCCTGGCAGAAACAAATATGCAGTGTTCTTTCTTCTCAGTTTCCAGTTTGGAGCTGAAATCTAGAACCAGCCCACCTGCACGGCTCGGATCCCACTGGTGTCGCGGCCCAGCAGTGGGCGCACAGCCCAGACGAGGTGGGCCGGCCATGATGTCACCCTAGGAGATTGGTCCAAGATCAGAAAACTATGAGTAGATTCGGTCACTGGAAACCAATGTGTTGGATGCCTCTCTGTATGAGAAGGCTGCACAGTCAGCTCCCGCAGCAGAACTCTGGGCCAGCTCTGCAGAATTCAGGAATTGCTCCAGGATGGGGAGATCCCTGGTGCAGAAAGTGCTGCATTAAATAGCTCGAGCCAAAGGAAGACGTTCTCTCTCACCGGGAGAGCTGATCAGGTCCCCCAAGCCCCCGGTTGGAAATGGAAGTTTCCTACCGGCATAAGGAAAACCATGGCTTCCAAGACAGTCCCAGCAAGGACCTGTCCCTTAGGCAACAACCAAAGGCACACATCCCTCCTGCAACCTGGAGGAACGGGGACCGGTGGAGCTAGCCTTTCCAGGCGTGCCCTATAGGGTTCCACCTGGGAGAGAGCCCCCCACCCAAGGGTCTCCACTAGGTAGCAAGGTCCCCCTCAAGGCCAGAAACTGGAATCCCATCCCACCACATTCCTGAGTCTCCTGTCAAAATCAGAGGCTTGGGGCGCCTGGGTGGCTCAGTGGATTAAAGCCTCTGCCTTTCGGCTCAGGTCATGATCTCAGGGTCCTGCGATCGAGCCCCACATCGGGCTCTCTGCTCAGTGGGGAGCCTGCTTCCCTCTCTCTCTCTCTGCCTGCCTCTCTGCCTACTTGTAATCTCTCTCCTCTCTGTCAAATAAATAAATAAAATTTAAAAAAAAATCAGAGTCTATCGCTTAACTCTGGGATGGTTGGTGGCCATCTCGCAGTGCTTCTCCTGTGGGACTAGTTGAAAATGACCCAGCACATCTCATGGACCCAGCTTTCTAGAAGGGAGTCACCAGGTACCCACCAGCGAAAGTGCTGCCTGTCCCCTCCCTGGTCACAGAGGACTTCCTGCATCGCCTTCTGGTCCCCTCTCCCTCTAGTATCGCTGCCCCCTCCCCAACGGCAGCCCCATCCTGTGTCCTCACAGCTTCGTCAGTCGCCTCGAAGCCACCTCTCCCTTGCACCCCTACTCCAGCAAAGTCCCAGGCTCCAGCCCAGGACAGATGAACACGGATAGCCTTGGAGATTTCGGGAACCACATGTGGGCTGGGAGTGTGGTCTATGAAGGGCTCGTCGTAACTAGACCAGGGCAAAGTAGCCTTCTGATGGTCGTACCAACTCTCTAGCTCCAAGCAGTCGATCTCCCAATGGCCTCTGGAGTCCATGCCCGTCCATCACGGGCCCCTGGCCGAGCTGTGCAGATCGGTGACAGCAGGTGTCCCTCCTGTGAAATACGCGGGGACACTGGTCATAGGACCAACTTCATTCTCACCAGGATGGCTCGTTTTTCATTCCACTGACACCCAGAGAGCAAGAGGAGGCCATATTTTGTTGACACCTTCAGGCCATCTGGATGAACCCAGAGTGTTGGAAGGCACAGTCCTCTGCGAAGTATGTTGAAACTTGAAGATGTGGTCACCACGGGTACTTGTGTTCTCTCCTGGGACGCCACCCGGCTTTCCCGCTGGCTCCAGAGACCAGCCGTCCCACCTGAATTTAGAGACAGAGAGGCTGATGCCGCCCCAGGGAGCTGCCCGAAGTCACTGCGATGGCAGAGGAGCCACGTCACCCCATGAGGCTGGTGGCCCACGGGGAGGCCGGACGGCCGGGGCACGCTGTTACCATAAACAGCAGAAAGCAATATCCTTTTTTATTTTTTTTTATTTTATTTTTTTTAAGATTTTTATTTATTTATTAGGGAGAGAGAGACTGAGAATGAGAGGGGAGAAAGTCAGAGGGAGAAGCAGACTTCCCGCAGAGCCGGGAGTCCGATATGGGACTCGAATCCTGGGACTTCGGGATCACGACCTGAGCCAAAGGCAGTTGCTCAACCAACTGAGCCACCCAGACGCCCGCAATATCCTTTTTTAAAGAGAATTTACCTTTGTCAATAAAAAGGAGAAAAGACCTCAAGGTAAGCGGATTGTATTTTCCAAAAACGACCATAGCGATATGTCCAGTTCTGCAACCTCTTTTAGAACCTCCTGCTTCCTTGAGAGTTGGAGTCTGTTTTCCTTTCTCTCTGTACCTGGGTGTGTTTTCCCAAATGCGTCAGAAAAATAAAACATGGCAGGGAAGGCACAGGTGACCTCCGGGCCCGGGTCACGAAAGTTGGTAAGGGTTGCCCTCGGCTCCCTCTCCCTCTCTCCCCTTCATGAGAGGTGTTTCGCGGCCTTAAACCCACACAGGGAATCGGCTAGGCCGTGCTAGAAAGACGTGGAGAGACCACAGACGCCTGAGGTACCCCGCTCTTGGGGCGTCCCCAGCTCAGGCAGCGCACACGGGAGCAAGGAAGCCTCGGAAATGACCCCACCACGGAAACCGCCTGACTGTGACCCCATGAGGGACCCCACACCAGAAATTCCCTGGGCTCTTCCTGAATATCTGACCAGAGGAAGCAGGGGAGATGACGAATGGTCACTATCGTTTTGGGTCACTTTGTCATTCGGGAACCGAGGCAGAAGGACACACTCTCTGCCGATTCGCTGCTTGTCTGTTTAGGGAAAGTGAGACGTTCGGTTCCTCCTTCTATCCGTCCTCACTGACCACCCGGCTCGTGGAAGAAGGCGATCCCGCCAACAAGTGCAGCAATGGACAATAAACAGTTTTTAAATATAAGTATCGTAGACGGGGGAGCTCAGAGGGACCGTGCACATGGACAGACATCCTGCTCTGACACGCAGGGCAAGATCCTGACCTGGTGACCATGGGCTCCCCCACAGGGAGAGCTCGAGCAGCCACATCCGCTGGGCGCCGGGTGGAGGGGAGGGCGCCGGGTGCAGGGCTGAGGGACGGGGCACCGTGGGGGAGGAGGCGCTCAGCCATTATCAGGGAATGACGTGAGCTTCATTCACATATTTCTGTATCCAGTGTGGTCATGGGGTCGTGCTGAGTGCCTGCGGATCCTGACCTGCCTCTCTTTCATGAAATCTCATCAGTATTCAGCGCATCAATGGTGAGAATGACCATTTTTCTTTCTCAGCTAAAAGTTAAGGAATAAGGAATGGGTTGCTGCCACGAAATCCCTTACCCTGCGAAGGGGTGTCACGATGCACAGAGCACCGGTTACCTGCTACCCTTTCGTGCTGGGGTGTTATCTGTAGCGGGCAGTTAGTGTTGTAATTTAGCCTTCAAGGTAGTAATGCAAAGGCTACAAGGTAGAAAATGCTTCGGACTCCCGGAGAGACGCTCAAATAGTTTCAGTGATCTGTGGGCCCAGGAGACCCAGCTGACACCAGGCGACAACCTTCATAAAGCTCAGACACACAGCACGAGGGGCACTTATCGATCTGTTGAGTAAAGACGCGGTTACAAAGAGCTCAGTGCCCTGGGCATCAAACCACCGCAACGGAAAGCTATTTTGTCTTTTAAATAGAAAGGACCCCATCCTCTTAGGTGATTTGGAACTCTCAAAAACAAGAAGATACAAGGTGACCAAGCACCCACCTTTGTCTCTCCTCTTCCCACTGAGATGCCAATAAAGTTAGAGCAAAATGATTACTAGAGAGAGAGACAGAAACAGAAGGTGGAGGACGAACTCATAATGGCAAAGAGAACAGGAAGAGATTCGTCAACAAGCGAGAAATTTCAACAAATTTCAGGAAGCTTCAAAGGTGATAACTTCAAACAAAACAACATGACCTGAAATCCGCAGAGAGGAGATAAGGACCATGACGGCACTAATGGGGGTGATGACAAGGGCCCTATCAATGGCATGCATCGAGTGAGGGTCATGTCTATGCCCAATGAGACCTCTGACACACATTCTCACATCCAGAGCTCACGACGACCCTGAAGTTGAGCACCGTTACTATCTTGGTTTGTAGTTGAGAAGATGGGGGGAGCCGAGGGTTACGTAACTGGCCCAAGGTCATGGGGCATAGAAAGCAAGGAAGCCCGGATGGGTGCCCAAGGAGGTGTGGATTCCAATCTCATGTTATGTCCAGAAGAGGGAGATAAACCATCATGCTCTGAACCTGGGAGAAGATCTAGACCCAGAGGTGGCAGGCATTGTGGGTAGGTATGGAAGGAAAAACGACAACAACAGAAAAAGGGACGGAGGAAGGAGGAATCAAAGAAAGTCCAACTGTGAAATGTCTGCCTGTGTTGGCCCCCCAATTCCCTGCCCCTAACCCCCAGATCTGGTGAAAACAGAGCTCCAACATTGCAGACTCCTCCAGGCAAAGTAGATAAGATAGATACATGGCTGGCAGGGTGGCTGGGTGGGTGGATGGAACTATGGAGGGATGGAGGGATGGAGGGATGGATAGACAGACAGGTGAATTATACCCCAAATCCACCATCCGCTCATGTATTCAAGAGTAAGCCCTGTTAGTCAAAAAGCCTCCCCAACAGACACAGAACTCTCTGAAAGTTTTCATATTCAGAAGCCAGATTTCCATGCATAATAGCAAAGGAAACTTATACCAGCTATCTGGATAAATTAACCCATCCTGCCATCCTTAGAATACCAGACTGTAAGGATCATGGGCATACAAGGAAAACCATCAGGAAGAAAGAAAAGGACAGACAAGAGAGACTAATAATTCAACCAACAGTTGAGGAGAGGGGTAGGGGAACACGATACTTCAGAGAAGAGATCTCTCCCCAAAATAAAGCCCCTCTAGTTAAATTTCTCAGAGTGATTTGAAAAATCACTGCATCCATCAACTACGCTGTCCGAGCTTGCCCCCTCCTTTCCTTCGGTTCTGTGTTCCAATGTCACCATATGAGCAAGGCACAAGAGGTCAAGAACGTGAAAGAGGGAAAAAGCAGAGTGGCAGGAAGGTCCTAAAGGCCATCTGAAACCAACACTGAGGAGGCTGGTGGCAACTCTCACGAGAGCGGTTTCCGGAAGCTTTGAAGTTCTACCACAAACACAGGCAAGATCTAAACCCAAAGCACAGTCTCTTGACTCTCCCTTTGACAGGCATGTCACCTGTCCCTTCCCCCCATGCCTCCTGCCACCACCATCTGGAAGACCCCTCACCTCTTCCTCCTCTGGGTGACCTCAGGATTCCCTGAGCTACAGGCTCTGCCCTTCCTCTGCCAGTCCCCCTTCAGCCAGAAGGAGACCCCCTCCCTCCCCAGATGCTCACCATTGCCACTCTCCTCACAGGGTCCCACGGGTCCCTCCTTCCTGCCCCGTGCCTGTCCCTGATGCCGGCAGCCCACAGGCTGTGCCAGCCCACCCACGGCTCTCACGCACAGCGTGGTACCCTCTAACTGTGGCATGCGTGTCCCCGGCTTCTCTGCTGATGGAGACCGGGTCCCACACGCTCGGTATGCAGATAGTCATCCAATTAAGATCTGTTAACTCACGGAGCAACAGAAGTAAAAATGTTAAAATATTTCATCTTCATGTTTCCGTTTAATCACGTATGGATACATGAGACGGATGTATATCTTCTATCTTAATTACAGGTTCCACCGCTAATTTCTGTAATTTTTCATTCCTGCAATTTTTATAGCCCTACTTAGATGTTATTCGGGCGTTACTAAATTACTAAGTCCCCTAAAAAGATACGATTTATTTAAGTGTTTTTAGATGGTCAGGAACATGGTCAGGAAAGGGCATAGCAGCTGGGGGGAAATGGAAGGGAAATTCACGAAGCCCAGTGTGGACGGCTGGGCTGGGTCTGGCCAGCAGGTGCACGGGGACCAGCGCTGTGCGAGGAGGACGGCAGAGTGAATCTGAGATTCGAATGTCAGCCTCGTGATTTTCCCCATTAGTGCGAGCTGAGCAGGCTCTCCGTGGCCCCCGCTTGTGAGTCTTACATCAAAGACGCTGACAGCAGTGGGTTCCTGCCCGGGTCTAATGAGCAGCTCTGGGAGCGGGAGAGGAAAGTCCTGGTAATTCTCACTATTGCCTCCAGCGCTTTTAATCAGTGCTCAGAAGCTTCCTGTGAAAATCGGCACTAATTACACATCTCTCAGAAATGTGGTAGGTTTACTGCAGCCCTGCACCAGCCACGCTATAAACAAGAGCGTTACTTTCTTCTGCATGGGGCGGGGGGACACCTGCCTTGGAAGTGGAACGAAGCAGGGGTGTGCGGGGCGCCCAGGAGAGCCCTCTAGCCAAGCTGCGAGAAGCAGGAGGTCAGCAGGCGACGCAGTGCGGCAGCGTCGGGGGGCGACTCTCACAACCCCGCTCGCCCCCCAAAACAGCCCAGCCTCGCCGATCACCAGAACCAAACGCAACCGCATGGTGGAGTCTTGCGGGGCACCCAGCCCTACAAACTGCTGTAGGTTTTCTCTGCCCCTGAGGCGGACGTCTGAGAGACGAAATCCCTGCGGACCCGCATCTGCTGGCCTGCCTCCCAGGGGCCCCGGGGCCCCCTTTCCAGCACTCAGCTCTCCGGTTCCTGCCCACACCCCCCCCCCCCCCCCGGGTGCATCCTGGAGGCCGGTAGGGTCGCCAGACCCCATTCGAGGCTGTTCCGCTGTCCCAGCTGCAGGGCGAGCCAACCGGAAGGGAGCACCACCTGAATCGTGGTGACTTCCAGTCCACAGTACCGCGTGGAGGACAAGACAGAGGCGTCTCCCAATCTCCATCATTTCAGCCTCTCCTCAACTAGTCCCACTGACAGCTGACCCCCTGATAATCCCAGGGAGCAAGTCTCACTGCAGCTGCTTATTGAGGCACAGGACCAACCCCTCCCTGAAAGGCCCATGACCTCTAGAAGGGGACCCGAGGAAAACATCCGGTTCCACCATGTTTTGGACTGAACTGTCCTCCCTAAAGTCCCATGTCAAAGCCCTGACCTCACAAAGAGTGTATTTGGAGATGGGGTCTCTAAGGGGGCAGTGAGACGGGGCCCCCCTCGCAAGGAGAGAGGGTTCGGGCACGCGGAGGAGATGCCGGGGGCCGGAGCACAGCGAGCGAGGACCCCGTGGGAGGCAACAGGAGGGTGGGCCTCCGCACGCCCGGGAGAAGCCTCAGGAGAAGCGGCCCTGCCGACGCCTCCACCCCGGACGTGCGGCCTCCAGGAGAGGCTGGGAGAATGGAAGGGTCTGTGTTGAAGCCGCCCAGCCCGGCCGCGTCGTGAGGGCTGCCGGAGCCGCCTGGGACCCGTCACTGCACAGACAGCCCGAACGCCAGCAAACCGGATGTCAGGCTTTGCTCCTCCTTTCACCCTTTCTTGAACCATTCATCCCTGTCGACGGCCCTCTGCTCTGCTAGAGCCTCTGTCCCTGCTTCCTGTCGTCCGGTCGTCCCGGGAGCCGTCCCACCCCCGTGCAGGAAGCCCTGGACACCCGGGAGGCTCTCACGCTGATGCATTCTTGCAACGGACGCCTTTGCTCACTGGTGGGACGGGTGTTCATGGGGCCCACAGCCAGGGTCAGGTCGACGTCTCGGATTAAAGAGTCACGTGGCTCATGCTGCCCCTCAGTTCTCACAAGGGTCCGGGGCCTCACACTCCCTTCCACAGCTGGTCCCCAGCAGCGAGCTCTGCACCAGGGTGGGTGTGCATCCAGTAGGCGTCTATCATCTTCATCCTCCAGGACCTCCTTCCTCTGAGAGCAGCAGTCCCTTGAGGGATCTCCTCCTCACCCCTGTCCCACTTCGGCACCGACAAGTTACATTCTGGGCTTCCCGATCCAGGACCAGAGGTCACATCCGGATGGCCTCGGTCAGCGGCTAAACCAGTAAAATGTGCAGGCCAGGTGCTCCCATCCACCCGGACGAGCAGAGGCAGAAGTTCTGAGAGAGAAGGAGGAGTCAGGGGAGGGAGAGACCCAAGCCCAGGACAACAGTGGGTGGGAGAGACCGGAAGAGAGACGCCCCAGAGGGTTCAATGTCCACCAGGTCCTCAGTCCCTCCTTCCTTCCTGCTTCTCCCATTTCTCCCTTGCTCCTCGGCATCTGGACCCTACCCTTACCCCTCCAAGGCTTTGTTCTTTATTGTAAGCTGGCCGTGTTGGGTTTCGATCACGGGTTGCCTTTCCTATGACGAAGCACTTAATCTATTCTCTGTAGTGGATCTAATTATGATTGAGAATAAATGTAGTGGTGAATTTCCAAAGGACGAAATGCCGTTGTGTTGCTTTTACTTCCGCACGCACTTCTGCTAGCCAGAAGTCTCAGCGTGTAGGTCCCACTAGGTGGCATCCATGAAGGTCCGAGGCATCAGCTATTTATATATAATGATGGTCCTTAAACACTTGGAAATCTGAGAACAGACACCCCACCCATTTGATCTGCACCATCAGATTGCTTAACGGCACCTCCTCGATGGGTGATACAAAGGCAAGCCTCTAGCACCGTAGACTTCTTACCAGCACCCTGGGCTGGGAATGCATGGGAGAGGCGCGGCATCCACGGGAAAGAGCTCCTTCCTCCTACCCCATCCACTTCCTGCTCGGTGGGGCTGGAGTGGTCTTTTCCTCCAGCTCCCCACATCGCCGAGGAGCTGAGGCCTGAGTTCCTATCTGTGACCCGTGCCAGAGCCCCTTGATAAAAAGTTCAGAAATGCATGTTGCTCTTCGCGTTTTTGAATCGTTAGAGGGAAGTTGGATTCAAGGAGCACCCCTCACCCCTCCCATAATATCTGGAGTGATTTCCCTAAAAGGCTGAGCCTGGTGGGGAGATTGCAGGGGAGGAGGCAGAAGGAAGGCGGGCTGGGCAGTTCCTACAGACCCCGCGGAGGGAACAGCAGGCTGTGTCCCCTGCATCTGGCCGGATGCCAATCCATTAAGAGCAAAGAGCAAAGATTTATTCCTCTGCTTGTATTATATCCATGCATAAAATTTGGCCCTGTAACCACAGACCAGTGCCAAAATCTGTTTAGTTCATGTAAATTTTTGTATTTATTTTAATTAAGCACTAGCAGAATGCCATTTGCAGTGGCATATTGAATACCTTTGTAATTAACAGTACCAAACCAGAGAGATGGGCTTCCTCCACATTCTTTTAATTAACTGAAATAGTTCAAGGACAGAATCAGTGATGATTTCTTTACAGATGCAGAATGTGGGGGTTAGAGAATATGCCACTTATTGGCAATAACCGTAATTTTAAAAACTCAAGGATCTATCAGAATATATTTCTGTTTTTACAGTCATTATCAGAAGTAAGAACGCCAAGTGGATGCAATGTGTTCAATCTTTCGACTTAAAAAAAAAAATCTTCATTCTATGGCAAAAAGGTAGAGATTCCAGTTTGCTTAAATGGGGTAAATGAGAGTAACGATTCAACCTGTTATCAGTCACGTGGGCCCCGACAGCCACCCGAAACCGAAAATGCCAGTCCCCAGTCTCTTCTGAAGGCTCCCTGTAATCTGACAAGAAGCATTCACAGGCTCATTCCCCTTCCCTTTGCCAATGTTCCTTTTTTCCAACTTCTACCTCTCCCCTCCCCCAAAAAGCCTCCCCACATTTTGAAGGACATCTAAGGGAAATAAGTATTCCTTCCCGTGGATTGGCTGAGCTGGAATTCCTTCCCCCGTGCACACGGGATGCCGCTGTGCGTTCGTCCAAAGCTCTCCTGGGGGCAGGGTGCGCCTCCCATGCCTCTGGAGGGCACCAAGAAGCGGTGAGTTCGCGTTAGCGCCCCGAGCCCAAGTGCAGTGGGACCCTTCCTCCCCCTGAGAGCATCCGCTCTGAGCCCCAGCCCCAAACAGAAGAAACCAGCCGGGCACAGACTCCGCACCCGCAAGGCACCAGGGGTCAGCGTTCTGGTCTCTGGGAGGGGCCGTCCCTGGCTCCTAGGAGAGGGGGCTCTGATCCGTGCGGTCCGTACGCCACAGAAACTCCTGAGATTCAGCAAAATTCCTTTTTTCATTTGCTGAATTGAACGGCCCCGTCTTTTTCTCCCTTTCATGCACGACTCTGGATGGCTTTTCACAGACGCAAAGTGCCAAGAACGATCCCTTCAATATTAGATTCTTGGTCCATCGTAAGAAAGGGAATCATCCGCTGTGCTAAGGAAGTGACATTTATTCCACACCGAATAGACTCACGAATATGCTGTCAAGTCCCAGACATTTAATAACAACAACAGATCTTGTCTTCCCGTGGCCCCTTCCCCGGGACAGACTGACCCGCCCCGAAGGGAGGCCTGTCCTGGTTTATAAACAAGAGGACAGAGGCCGTCTCGCCACCGGGGGCGGGCTGCACACCCCTCGGTTTGTTCCGTATGCTCTCCGAGTATGAGCCCCAAGGCTCTGCCCCGCGGCGGCTTGCCCTGGTTAGTTAGCAGGCCAGAGGCAGACCATCTGGGAACAACCCCATGAGGTCTTCTTGGGCAGGGTCTCTCTTCCCTGGAAAAGTGTGTAGAATGAATGAAGTGAGAGAATGAACGAATGAGTAGGCCGGCCTGGAGGAGGGTGCCCTAGCAGACCCTTCTGCTCATTGTCTCGCTGAGGTTTCGAGAAGTCCTCGACTTCTCACGTCGGCTCAGCAGAACCTCCCATCTGTACGGGGCCCCCGGCTCCTGGTACCTCCGGGGTGCGCACTCCGCTCGGGGCCCTCCTGTCGCCCCCCGCCCACCATCCACGGAGGCACACACACCCCTGCACGACGGCAGGAACCCTCCGCCCATCGCCCCAGCTCCGAGGCAGGAGGTGGCACTCACAACAAAGTCCCACCGGAGATAACTCGTCAGCACATCAATGTGCTTTCCATTCGGGAAGGGAAGAGAAACCCAAGTGAAGACGGCAGTGGGGCTCCTCGCAGGAGGGTGGGCTCTGTGCTGCGACCCTAACTGTGCGTCTCATCTTTCCTCCCCAGCAGTTTGTAAGTGACTGGAGGGAAGCATGCGATCCAGACACGCGGAGAGAGAAGCAGAGGGACACAGACCATCATGGAGACACAGTGATATTCCCCGGGGTGCTCCTGTCCCTCTCATATTTCTTACCCCCGAGATGGGGCAGGGCCCAGGTCTGCCCGTCCGATGGCCGACACAGGGGTTGCAGGATTGAAATCCTGCCGTCTATGGAGACACCCCACCCGTTCTGAAGGCACAGAGACGAGGGGAACCGGCGGGATGGCGGAAAGGTCCTGCCCTTGAGGCCGATGTCCTTTTGCCTTGAGGCCACGCTGCTCCTTCTTAGGAGCCCACGACCCACAGGATAAACACACGAGTGCGGAGCCTGCGTCCTCCGGGGGCCCGTCACCATGGAGGATTTCTGACGGAGCCAGCCTGCCCGGCTCTCACTTCTGGCCCCTCCTGGGAGGCCGCGAGCACGGCCCTTCCTGCAGGAGGGGACGGGCCACCCCGCACAGCTCAGGGAGCTTACCCTCTCATTCGGTGGCCACCAGGGCCCCCCGTGGCAAATAACTGACACGGACGAACAGTTTTTCTGGAGCAGGGAGGGCGTGCGGGGCCTCTAGAGGCGGACGCCTCACAATACCCCGAATCCGGCCACTGAGGCCCCAGAAGGCGGCCTGCGCGATTCGTGAGGCGCACACCCCCTCCCCGGGCACACTGCGCCCCCACTTGCTGCACCTCATTAGATCTGCTCTGGGGTCACCATCAGTCACCGCAGCGCCCTGCCGGGGTCACCGGGGTCGCCGGGGTCGCCGGGACAAGGGGCAGAATGCAAACGTGATCCAGCCACAGGAAGGGGCCGCGGAGTGGCCGTGGGGTGCTGGACGTTTGTGTGGTGCCGCCCTGAGAGGAATCCCTGCAGACTAAGAAGCAGGCACCCCTGACCTCTTTACCTAAAAAAAAAAAACCAAGATCATTGAGACCGCACATCTCACCAAAACTTCTCCTGCTGGTGTCTTACATTTTAAAAGATGTGATTTATTTACCAGGACCAGAAATCCTTATTTCTAAGGCAGCAGCTCTCACTGACTCCAAAAGGGGGCCAGCCATGCGAGCCTCCGGGCCTCTGTTGCTAGCTGCCTTTCCTGCCCCGTCCCTCAGTCCCCAGGCCCACCCGGCCTCATCGCAGGGGCTGGGAAGGATCCTGACCTCGGACGGCGGAACACCAGGGGCCCCTGCAGCACGACCCTGTGATGGTTCTGGGAGCTGCCGGTCCACCCGTGAAAGCGGAGAAGGAAGCCTGTGGCCTCCGCGCTCGCAGGCTCAGCGGCGAGAAGGTTAATGAGCTCCTCGTGCAGGCGGCACCGGGGCCCCGGGGCTCCCCGCGAAAAGGTTTTCCCGTGCTGGAGCGGGCTGCGGAGCCCCCCCGTCAGGGGTAAAGTGCCATTCTGCACGCATTTCCTGGCCTTAAAAAAAAAAAAAAAAAAAAAAATCACAGGTTTAAGGAAACACCTCCATGTGCTTCCTGGTTTTATAGCTTTTTTTAGGATATTAATTCACTGCAGTTTTGTGACAAAGGTTAGGAAGGCATCTTCTATTATCAGTTTTGCACAAATAAATCTCTGATTTTGTCCCCGCAGTCGCCCACCGAGGGTGCAGATTGGACTGCGGTTACCCACACCCATTCACCACAGCGGACGTTCGCACACCGCAGAAGGATGCCTCGGCCCTGAGACACAAGGGAGGGGTCCCTTCCTTTATTCCAACTCTTCTGCATCCTAAGACTTTCTGCAAATGAGCAGCTCAGCTGTAAGAAATTGAGGATACCAACATAAGTTCCAGAGCCAGGATCGGAGCTGCCTTTCTCACAGGTCATCTCAGATCCCACCAATGACTTCCTAACTGCAACTCCAGCACAAGACGCACCCTTAGGTCCTGTTCTTCCCAGGATTCTACGAAGCTGAGACACAAGAGCAGAGACTCAGGAAGGCGTCCTCCACACATTCCTCAGGTGCTTTGTTCTGGGCTGAAGAAGACGTCCAAGGTCTCCGGGCTCCCAGGCTGGTTCCCGGTCACCATGCAGCGAAGACACTAGCTGGTCTGGAGCCTGCCCCGGGGGGAGGTCAGGAACGACCACGGAATAAACGGAGTCTCCAAGGAGAGTCTGAGTCCTCATAACTCAAGGGAAAAGCTGAGCCTACGGGGAAGTCCTGGAACAGAGTTGGAGCCCTTGAGTCAACTCCGGGCCCTACTAAGCTCCAAGCCAACACCCATTGAAAGTAAGGAGCGTCCGGTACATGTTGATTCCGAATGGACAGAGCAAGCAAAGAAAATTTGAACACAGGTAAAACCTGACTGTACTTCCCCTGTACCTCAGAAAACTTCCATTTTCTCCCCATATTCTTTTCCCGTTCTCTGCAATGGGATATCAAGAGGCCATTCCTGGGAGCAGATGCAAGAACCATACCTTTTATCAAGGGAGCTCGCCTAAATTCTTAACTCTGGAGGTACATACATAGTCAATGTTCTGGAGACCGACTACGTCCAGAGCCACTGAGTTACGAAGCATGGCCAAGACTATTTTTCCCTCCCAAGTCTACGCTGTGACCTGAATTTTTGTTTTGGTTTGGTTTCTGGTTTGGCTTCTTTTGGTTTGTTTTACCATTTTCATTAAGTTGTTTGTAAAAAAAAAAAAAAAATTAGTATCTGTTATTGCCTTGCTTGTATCTCTGCCCTTTGCAGTATGATTTTTTAGCCTCTCTCATCTATAGGTGGAATTTATTTCCCTGATATTTGGATCTGTGCTACCCTCGTGATGTTTCTTGGGCAACAAACTGTGGCAGCCCCAAACCTAGTACCCAGCCCCTGGAGTCCTTGTGCAAACACTCCGTGAGTAAGCCCACGCTCCCCTGCAAGGATGAGAGGCCGTGTGGAAGCCAAGTGCACTGGGAAGGGTCTTCCTACTCTGGTGAGTCTTCGGCTCATGCCCACGGGGTGGCCCCGCCAAGATCAGCCGTGCCTGGCCCAAGGGAAAATTAACCCAGACAAGCAAAATGGTTTGACTGAAGTCATCCCCTTCATAGGTGAGATTATCAGACACTGGAGCTCAAATTACTTTGATTCCATGGTAAAATGGTTCTGCATCTAATTGCAAATCTGGGAGGTGGGGGGCCACACCAACAAACCAACAAGCAACTCTCGGACACATTCCATTCAATTCTGAATTGGCACTCACAACCCGGAGAGATCATCGGATTCCACAGATTGAGGGCTCAGTCCTAAAAGACTGTCCCCCCACCCCACACACTTCGGAGGCCACTCACAAGCCCAGGCCACCCATGATCCTGACCAGCATGCTACAGACTGGAGGGTCCTTAAGTTCAGCTAATTTGCTAGTGCCAACCACAGAACTTAGAGAAACATTCTACCTACTCGAGTACCAGCTTATCAAAGTATCCAACTCAGGAAGAGCCAGATGGAAGAGGTCTATAGAGTAAGGCATGGGGACATGGTGCAGAGCTCCCGTGCCCTCCTCTCTGAGTGCAACACTGTCCCCAAATCTCCACATGCCCACCAACTCTGAAGCTCACCCAGCTCCTTCCTTCTGGGACTGCATGGAGGCTGCCTTACATCAGCATCGTTGATGGAACCATTGAGCATTGGTGAGTGATGCAGCTTCCAGCACCTCCCCCTCCCAGGATGTTTGCAGTGGGACCAAAACTTCCAACTCTCTCAGCACTTGGTTGGTTCCCCTGGGTAACCACATCCTTGGGTGGGGTCCAAAAGTCACCTCATTAACATAACAAAAGGCACCTTTATGGCTGGAATCACTTAGGAAATTCCCCGGGTTTTAAGAGCTCTGTGGTAGAGCTGGGACAGAGACCAAACATTTATTCTAAACCACAACATCCCACATGGGGTGCCTGCTTTCCAGTTACGACAAATTACAGACATCTGGACCTCGGTTCTGCACACGAGTCTGGGATCTACAGCTTGTACTGAATTACCGGATTCCAAAGACAATTACTTTAGTGGCCCATCTTACTTTCTAGAAATTGAAATAGGGATGTGTCCTAGGAACACTTATTTCTGAATATTTCTCTCTTCAGATAAGCAGCCCCCATCTAGACAGGATGTTCGTGTGGTCTGTGGCTTATTTCAGGCCTAGTGAGATTGCCTTCTTTAAATTCCCCCTGCCAAAGTAATTTGCCAAATTATATGGTAACAATGGTAGTGTCGGATGGGACGCAAAGTGGTGACCTTGTGTTTTCCTGAAAATAGAGTTTAGCTACTATTTCAAGAAAATCAAAAGGCTCGGCCTTAGCAACAGTAAAACTAGAAGGAAGCAGTGGACTTCTCGGCAAGGGGGTACTTTGAGACCCACCAGCACCTGGAGTTTTCATTCCAAGAATGCATGGTGGTGCATTGAGGCTGGGCTCCCTTTCCAGGTCTCCAGGGCTCACTGCTCTCGGAAGAGGCAAGACCCTGATGGGACTACTGTCCTGGAGGTCAGGACACCGCTGCCTGTGCCAGCGCGTCCCCGGTAACCATGACCAGCAAGGGTCTCTTCTGAGATGGAGCCATCCGACGTGACTCCACTCGCGTTGATGGGGAGGGATGCCGTCACACAGGGATGGAGCCCAGGGAAGAAGTGGCAGGTGCTTTAGAGATGCGGTCCTGCCACAGGCACAGCCATCGAGCTCTGATGAGAAAGTAAAATAGCACATTTGCCAAATTCTGAAGAGTTCATAGAACACGTTCTCAAAAACGTTCTCTTGGATCCTGCTAATGACCCTAAGTATACGTGTGATTACAATTACTCTCACTTTACAGGGAAGGAAACTGAGCCTTAGGGAGGTCAGGCAACTCGGTCACAGCCAGAAAAGAGCAGAACCTGGGGTCACGCACGCTGCCTGCAGATGAAGCATTCTTTCTCGAAACATCACGCTGAAAGCAGATTTCCTACTGACACGTCCTGAAGTTAGCTCCCCAGGACAAAGAGCAAGGAACAGCCACATTTCTCTACCAGGAGCTGAGCCCACTAGTGAGAAGGGGAGGAACAAACACGTTGGCAGGTAAGCACGTGACTGGGCGATGTCCGAGAGCTTCTCCGAGGGAAAGGGGCGGCTTTCTCCAGTTGAGGAGCGGTATGTTTGACTTGGTAAAGCCACTGGGCATGGCAAGGCTGCTTCCATTTGTAAATCTGGCCACATAAAGTCACCACTGGCCCCACCCACGGTGAGCTGCCTTGTACCTACCAGCATCTGGCACCACCTGCCATCATGAGTTTTGATGGCAGCTAGAGCTCTCAACTACGTTCTTTTGTGTTCAAGAAAATCCCTCTTCCTGAGATCTTTCTTTCAATCTTCTAGCTCAACCATAGGGAAAAGAGAGTCCCAGGATAATTGAGAGTGAGCATTCTTTCATTCTCGGGACTCAGTCTTGTGAAGAGTGAACACCTTCTGTAATGTGTCACCGATGAGTTGGCCAACAGCTGCCAGTTGGACAAGACTGTGGCCATTTTACTCTGTAATGACTCCATTTTCTCTGGAGTGCCCTGGGCTGTCCCAAGGCCCTCCGCACCAACACCGAGAAAACTGCAGCCACACTGCCATCAAAGGATCAGGATCTCTGGCATCTTCACATCCACCATTTATCTTGATGCAAAGGCAGCAGATATCAAGAGCCATGTTTTTACCTTCTCCATGAGCTGGTTCCTCTGGATCGCAAAGCTCCCTTCCAAACAACACTGCATCTAAAAAGGAAACTCTGTAAACCTATTCACACCTGGATCTTTGAGCTCTGTCTCCACGGAAGGAACTAGATCTCCCAAGGACTGCCATCGTTGCCTGGCACAGCTGCTCTACTCACGCATCCATGAGTCCTACATCATGTTAGGATCTGCAAGCCTCATACCTCTGCCCCTAAAATACAACCAGAACCCTTTACTCCCAGTTGCTTTGAGTGCGTTCTGTTTTGCGCATCTATTCTCTAAATCCTCAGACCTCTCCTGAAGAGAGAGCTCGTCAAGCGGACCACGCGTGTTTAGGTTCCTGTTAGCCACGAGGGCAGACCTACTAGCCGCAGACTCCCAGCCCAGAGCGGGTTTTCAAAAACCTTTTCTGAACTGCTCCCACCTGAAAGAGTTCTGAAGCCCTGAGGGGCAACAGAGGCATCGATGGGGCCCCGCGAGGTGATGGTGCAGAGGATGTCTAGGAGGGCGTGGGGAGGACGGAAACAGCATGCCATTCCAGCACGAGGAGCCCGACGCTGCCCCCTCCTGGCGGCCTGAGGCCCGCTGCCCCAGGAGAGCCCGGAGCCCGCAGAGCAGACGCCTTGGGAGCGAGAGACTCTGGGACCTGCGCCCTCACAGCCGAAGTCTCGCGGCGTTCCGTGACAGTCCACACCGCCCGGATCTCACAGGCCCTGGCCGCCTTTGGGGACCAAGCCGATCCAAGTATACGTCCGAGGCAGGAGTAGAAGAACACGGGAGGTGTGATTCGTGGAGACGAGTCAGGCTCAGGGCTGGAGAAAACTGGCGATAGCTGAACGCGTTTACATTTTTTTCTTTGACCTGTGATTACAACCTCACATTAAATTTTTAAAAGAAACCTTGGTTTCCTTCGATTTCAAAAGTTCACTCCTGAGCTAACTGTATTGGTCACTTAAAATAAAAAGTTGGAGAAGAAAAAACAGCCAGGGTTCGTCCTACTGACGCCCTCGGCGGTCGCCCCGCACACAAGCCGGGATGCCCCAACAACACAGGTGCCCGGCTGGTCTCAGGTTCCTCCTCCCTCACCTGGGGCCCTGGCCGCTGGTCTCCCCACAGCACCTTCAGGAAGATCAAATGGCCCGCGGGCGGGCGATCAGGGCTTTGGCGACAGTAAGAGGCCGAAGCGAGACTGTCCTACCAGCAGGGACAGCTCCCTCCACACGGCCACGGTCGCACGGACCGGCCCGCACTCGGAGGGGCATCGGGTCCTCCTGAGCTGCCTCCCGCGGGGTCAGGGCAGCAGAGCTGGTGGAAACAGGGACCGCTCCCGTCTACAAGGAGAACCACGCCACGTGCGGGGCTCAGCCTGCGCCGAACTCACTGAGGTTTTAACCAGTGAGCAAACAGATACCGTCCTCGTCCATTCGGCTGAGTAGAATTCCACGGCATTCAAGCCTTTACAAGGGAGTCAGGCAGTGAAATTGTGCAGGAGAGCCCAGGTCCGCTCCCTGGGAAAACACGACGCGCAAGGTCGCATCCACGACAATGATCCTAAAAGGAATCGACATTCCCCGAGCTCCTCTTTACAGACCTGGCCCAGAGCCCAGGTGACCAGAGTCACACGAGACTTCTGTTCTAGGGGAGACACGCTGCTGGGGGCAGGGAGCACGGGGAGGTGCGAGAGGTAAGGTGGCCACTGTCACGGTCACCGTGGGTCAGTACGTCCACCCCTCTTGTTTCAGTGTCCACAAGGACACAGTACTACTATCCTATCACTGACCCGTGGGAAGATGCGAACTACATGAGTAGCCTCACACTTTGGGGGAAACCAGTACACTGACTGTGTCTCCTGTTTTCATTCCAGAAAAGAGAAGTTGTGAAGGCCCCACTCCCTTTCACCAGCTCCTTCCCTGCATGGGCCCCGGCTGCCTCCACGCTGATCCCCTCCCCCAGACCCTCCGCAGGGCGTGCCCCCCCCCCGGGACCCCCCTCTTGCTGCCTCCGCGGAAACTACCTCTCCTCAGCCCACAATGACGGTCACACACTAAACTTCTGATATCTTCGAATGGGGTCCACTCGTCGACTGCTGGGGACACGTCTCCAGCCACACCTGTCATTTATCATAGCCGTCTCGGTCTGGGGTCCCCAGACACTCATCTCTTTGACCCAGATCCGGGCTAAGCCAACGGAACATTCTGAATAGGCAAACTGTGGCCAGGGGAGAGACATCAGATCTCCGGCAAGGAAGCCTCGGGGACCGGGGGAGCAGAATGGAGTGAACAGTGCCTGCCGTGGGGACGACTTTTCCCATGTGCTGCTGGGTGACCACACGCGAACGTCCCTCCAGCACGTGCAGACCCCAGTGCACTCCCTGGCTCCCACCACGGCCAGCCCTACGCCGACAGAAACCAAAGGCGGGCAGAACATGCACAAGGTCCCCCAGCAGGCGGCAGGCCGGGGACTTGAACCTGTGCCTTCAGCGCTTCGTCCCTTGCTCCTGTCACTTCATTGGATCATGAGTCATGACTCCGTGGGCCTGGGGGACGTTTACTAGCAGGGGTTCTGTCTTTATCCTCGCACATGTTCCACTTCACGAGGTCCGAGGACAGCTCTGTATTCAGTGCGCTTCCTCAATTTTACACGACAGGGATCTGCAGAGAGCATGGTAACAACAATCCGAGATCTTATCAGAACAAAAAAAAGTCCATGTTTAAGGTAAGAACCATTTTTACAGATCAGGTAAAAAATTATTTTCTTGTGTGTTTGAGGAAACTATAAAATAAATGACTTGAGATGATATATTATAAGATACAAGAACAAAAAGTTCTTCTAAAAGTCCAAATGGGGGGCGCCTGGGGGGCTCAGTCGGTAAAGCATCTGCCTTCTGCTCAGGTCATGATCCCAGGGTCCTGAGGTCGAGTCCCACATCAGGCTCCTGCTCAGTGGGGGAGCCTGCTTCCCCTTCACCCCCTGCTTCTATTCTCTCTCTCAAATAAATAAAATCTAGGATAGATAGATAGATAGATAGATAGATAGATAGATAGATAGATAAAAGTCCAAATGGGGGAGTGAGACAAAAAAATTCAGGAATCCAAGTAAATACAGAATTGACTGACTTAATGTGCAGTTTTATGGTTCATCTATTTTGGACAGAGGATAAATGTCAATAACACAGAGAGAGCGGCCAGACAGAGTTTATTTAATTTGACAAAGCTTCCAGCTCCCAGCCTTATAATGAAAACTGAATTTAGACTAGTCAGGAGTTTAGAGCAGAGCTGGGAAGATGGATGTCTGGATGCCCTCCTTGGGGCCAGTATCCCCCATCCCCCAGTTGCTAGGGACGGTGCCCACCGGCAAGTCCCAGCTGTGGCTTTCCTGGGTGCTCTGGGTTGAAGTGTGTCCTCTGCAAATTCACGTGTAGAAGTTCTAGCCCCTGGGGACCTCCGAATATGACCTTATTTGGAAATAGGGGTTTTGCAGACGGAATTAGGTCATATAAAAGGGGGTTCATTGAGGGTGGGCCCCACAATCCGACTTCAATCCCCCCACACTGAAGCCATTCTGGGACACAAGCTGGGTGTTGTAGAGACACTGTGCACCCCGAGCTACCATCAGAGCCTGTGGGGGCGCAGCTCAGCCCCGCGGGCGGCTCCCTCCCCGCCCCCCACAGACCCCGGGCACGTCCGGCTGTCACCTGTGCCTCTGACTGACCAGCTGTACATGGGATGTCCCGCCACCTCCGTCCTCGGGGTCGGTAATGTGCTTGAGTGGCTCACAGAACTCGGGAAACCAGTGACTGACGCGATCACGGGTTTACCGTCCAAGATAGAACTTAGGATCGGCCGGATGGAAGAGAGGCGGAGGGCAAGTGCCACGAGCGCACTCTGGAGGGACACCCACCAGCGGTGTCCTCCCCAATCGTAAAGCAAAGTTAACACAATCATAAAGCAGGTGCAGGATTCCAGACCCAATGACATGTCACCACGCGGTTATCTTGGTTTCTCGCAGGGCCCAGGAAGCAGAACACAAGACGGGCCACACCTAGCGAGAGACAACAAGGGGTAGGAGGAGAAGGAACCAAAAGCAAAGTCAGTCTGTGGGCTAACTGAAGATGAGGCTGCAGTTCAGTCTGGTTAGCTCTCGGTACTTACTTACTATGTTCGAGCAGGGAAGGATCTCAGTTCTGTGCAGAGGGGTCAGCAGGGCAGAGCAGCGGCAGCTGGCTTTTTGAAGGGGTCAGACGTGGAGGGGTCAGTGTCTGAGGAGTCTGACAGTTTGCTGCCAAGAGCCTCCCTTTTCAAAGAGATTTCATCCGTCGTGGGCCCCTGTGGACCTCCCCTGCTTCTGCCTGCAGTCAGTTCTGGGGCGTCGCCAGCTGGTGCTGGTCTCAGCGACATCCCATCGCTGCAGTGCCCTCGCTGCTTGCTTCCTTGTGCGACACTGACCCCCGCTTGGCGTGAGTGACTCCATCTTGCTCTCCACAGCCTGGTCTGGGGAGAGGCTGGGGGCCTATCGCTCTCCCACACGTTCACGCACCCAGAAGCTCTTTGAACCCCGTCCTTCTGGGTTTTCATGGAAGATCCATTACGCAGACAAGACTGTGTCTTGTCACATTACAGACAAGACTGACTAAATCATTGGCCATTGGCGATCGATCGATCCAACCTCCAGCCCTTCTCTCCCCAGAGGTTGGGGCAAACCTAGGAGGACAGGTTAAGCACCTGCTCTTCGTCCTGGCAAGCAGCCCCATCCATACGAAAGACACTTGTATTGCTCTCAGCACTCAGGAAATTCCAAGGGATTTAGAAGTTCTGTACCAGAGCCTGAGACAAAGAGCAAATTAATATTTCTTCGGATAAATCACAACAGCATAGCCCTAATCCAATATGCCTGTGCCCTTAGGAAAAGGAGGAATTTAGACTTGGAGACAGACACGCAGGGAGGAAAGATGATGTGAGGAGGCACAGGACGTCTACAAGCCAAGGAGAGAAACCCGGGACAGATTCTCCCAGACGCGGAAGGAACCGGCCCGCTGACACGGTGACCTTGGGCTTGCAGCCTCCACCCTCTGTGAGGCTGTAAATGTCTACTGTCGAAACCCCCCCCCCCCCCCCGTCGGCTGGCAGTTTATACACGGGGTGCTGCCCTTTGCCGCAGGGAACAGCAGCTCTGCCCCAGGCTGGGGTCCCAGGGCTGGCCCTCCGTGACGTGGGCCGCTGCAAGAAGGGAGAAGCTCAGGCTTCCACCTGCTGCGGACCACCCAGGGCTGGCTGGGCCCACCTGAGAGTCCGCACCAGCCAGGCGTGAGCCCTCCCCTCCGGAGAGCCCCCCTCCTTCCCGGGGCCGGAACGCTCTGCAGACAGCTCTGCCCCAGAGTCCGTCCCCCAGGGCCGCCGAAACACCACACTGGGTCATTACGGGTACTGCTCTCTGCTGGGAGCTGGTTTTATTAGATTTACGTAGACGCCACCACCCTGAAACAAAGCTACACCGTGACAGCTCTGAACCCAGGCAGGATACATCCCAAGGCTGCCCGGATGCCCTCCCCTGTCTGGACCCCGGAGGATGTGGCCGTGACTGGCACCCTGAGGACAGCCGTGCATCAGCTGCTCAAGGAGCTGGAACACGGAGACTAATATTTCTGGCGGCTAATGGCGGGGAGGTGCCTCTGCTGGCGGGGCCGAGACGTATTGCTTCCCATTAGCAGAGGTTCTGTGGACAAGGACGAGCAGGCTCCCTCTGACCCAACACCGGGATGCGGGCAGCACAGAGCTCGCCCAGCATTGCTGGCGAGGGCAGCAGGGGGCCCGTGGACCCCCAAGGGGAGCTTCGCCCGAGCCTGTGCCCCTGCTGGGGCTTGGCCGGCTGGCCATTCACAGGAGCCACTCAAACCGTCGGCTTCCCTGTACCCAACTCAGGACCCACCCCTGTGGAAGGGACACTGGGTCCTTGCTGTCTCATGCGCTGTCTCAGCAGAAGGGGGTGAGGGGCCAGAGGGATGCAGGAAGCAGCAGCAGAGGGTGGTGACCCGACCAGGGTCCCAAGACTGAGCGAGGGAGACAGTCTCTCCCATCAGGGCTTTTATCCCCGTTGTCCCTCTGCTGTCTGCCCCCCACCCGGGACTAGGCAAACCCCCTCTCAGAGAGGGCATCTCATCAGTCCGTGCCCATGGATGGGGGCTGGGGGGTGCTGTGCTGCTGGGGGCGGGCAGGGTGCAGGTTCGGGTCCCCTGGGGTGCTTGGCACAGCGCCTGCCGAGAGCCATGGCCAACCGCTGGGAGAGGTGAGGCGAGCGCGGTCACAGCTGGCCTGCAGGCCGGAAGGAGAGGGACTACCAGCCAGGTTGGGGGGGCTGCCCGGAAAGAGGCCGCTTGATTCAAAGGCACCCAGACCTCTAACACCGGTGACGGTCGGCTCATGGCTGGGAAGGGACAGGATGAAAGGGGCTCTCGAGAAAAAGGACCCTCACCCCGGCCTGGGTGCTGCCCGGCTCCTGGACTCCTGGTGGCCTCCACCCCTGGTCACCAAAGGCCCCTGAACGTGTCTCCCAGGAAAGAGGCCGCGCCACGGGCCCAAAGGCTTCCTCCGAGCTACCTGCAGGCCTGCAGCCTCCCAGCCCCGGCCCTGCACTCCCGGGGCCCCCGGGGGCCGACCTCCATCTGAGCTCCCTGTGCAGCCATCGCTGTGGTTGCTCTTCCCCTTTCACGTCCTCTGAGCGCTGGCAGGAGGCCCGTCGTCTCAAGAGAGGACACCTTCAAAGCGGGCTTTCCACGCTCAGGTTTGCTGGCACCGAGAATTCGGTTAGCGGCGGTAGGAGGGCGTCTCAGGACCGGTGAGCCCGGCGGGCAGGCCACTTGCCGGGCAGCGGTGGGCGTCCTGCCCATTTCTCATCGTGCAGGTGCCCGAGCGCAGCCCCGCCATCCGCCGCCAGAAGCCTGCCCGGCAGCGCGGAGGGAATAAGGCGGCGGGAATAACGCGGAGGGAGCGAACAGGGCGGCTCCGACACCAAGGAGACGGATGATAAATTGGAGTGATGACTCTGGTGTCGGCGCAAAATCAAGCTGGAGGGATCATTTCTCACACTTCCCGCACAGCCCAGGGCGGGAAGAGCTTTGAGGTTTGTGGTTGGTTGATAGGGAAATAGAGCCCTTAACCAAGGGGTTTAGATAAAAACCCAGTGCGAGGTGCTAATTTAGTAACCCATGCTTAAGGCGTGATGGAGCTGATTTGTTTCATCCAAGTGTGTTCCTTGGTATTGGTGCTGCCGCGCCCGCTGTTTGCCACATTCCGGGCCGGGCTGGCGTGCCATTCAGCGCAGCACGACCTGGTTCCCAGGCGGCGGAATCCGCCGTGAGCTACCCAGGGACGCCTGCCCCCACCGGCGACTTCCACGGCAGGCTGAGCGCAAGGCGCCTCCCGGAACCCGGGGTGCGGCGCGGCTGGGGCGCCAGGCGGCCGGCCCACCCCTGCTGGATGCCTGCCCCCCCACCCGGCCCGGGCTCCCGGCTCCGGCAACCCCGCACCGGGGCTGCGGGTGTGGGGGAACCCCGAGGCGCTGGAGAGAGCAGCCACCGTGCGGGCCACACCGCTTCATACCCCGCCCGGTCAGGCTCGGTCTTTCGGTCACAATTAACTTCCATCTGAGGCCACAAAAGCGTGCCTCTGGGCAGCGCCTAGACCGCAGTCTCAGAGGGCAAGAACCGTGTCCTAAAACCCCAAGACGTTACTGGGGAAGTGGCCTGGCGACGCGGCCCGGTGAACAAGGCCCGGCGAGGCCGTGAGCGGTTCCCTGAGTCACAGGAGGCTCCCGGGGCGCAGCTCCCGTCTCTGACTTTGGTCAGTGTCCCCATTCCTAAAGGTCTCAAGACCTCACGCTGCACAGTGGCCCCTTAGTGCATGTGTCCGGGCAAACGGAAGCCCCTGCAGGCGGTATCCTCCCCGATACTCAAAACCCTCATCGCCAACTCCTGAAAGAGCAAACAGGACACACGGCGTCTTTATATTTGGGAAGTCACTTCCATCTGTCCCCTCTGGGCTCTGGAAAATGTGTAGCCCCTACGAGGCCCCCGGTGCCGTGGGGCTCCCCCTGAGTCTGGGGGCCCCCGGTGCATCTACAGGGAAGTAGGGCGTCGGCCCGCCAGGCCTCCTGCCACCTCGCGGGGGCTCCCGCGTGGCCTCCCTGACACTGCGTCGGACAGGAGCCCGCTTGTGGCTTCCAGGGCCGAGCTGGAACCCCACGGAGCCCGGGCCTCTTCCTTCTTGCCGGGTCCACACCCGGCCCGCGATGAGCTCCCAGCAGGCCGCCCAGAGTCTGGGAAGTGCTGGGACACGCTGTGCTGCAGGCGCAGGCCGGGGTCCTCGCGCCCTACCCACTGGGGGGGTGACACACCTCCCCACCCCCCACCCCGGACCTGAAGCCGCGCTTGCCCTTCCGATGTCTTAGTCCCCTAGGGCTGCCTAACCAAGCACCCACGCCGGGCCGGTCAACACCAGAGGGTGCCCTCTCCCAGCTCCGGAGGACAGAGGTCGGAGATGGAGGGGTGGGCGCAGTCGGGTCCTCCCGAGGCTCCAAAGAGAGTGTGTTCCAGGGCTCCCCGGCCGCCGGTGCTCATGCAGTCCTCGGCATTCCCTGGCCTATACATGCATCTCCCTGAGCCCTGGCTTGACCTTCAAGTGGCCTTCCCATGTGTATGCCTATGCTCAAATCACCCCTTTGCACAATGATTCGCATAGCATCATATTGGATGAAGGCCACCCCACCGGCCCCATCTTCACGGATTACCCTTGCACAGAGCCGATTTCCAAATAAGGTCACAGTGCGATGAGGTACGGAGCATTAGGACTTGCGACATGCCGTTTTTGGGGGGGACACCATTCAATCCGTAACAGCTGGTATCAGTGGGAGGCCAGGGAGACCCCCCCACCCTGAGAAGGAAGCTGTCCCTTGCACTGGGGGCCTGATCACGTGCTGCTTGTGTTAGTAAAAGAGCTCCTAGGGGCTCCCGGGTGGCTCTGTGGTTAAGTGTCCAACTCTTGATCTCAGTTCAGGTCTTGATCTCAAGGTCGTGAGTTCAAGCCCCACGCTGGGCTCCATGCTGGGCATGGAATCTACTTAAAAAAAGAAAAAGAAAAGAAAAGTGCAAGGAGATCCAGCCATCCTTCCAGGCAGCCAAGAAAGTTCTTGATGGCGGCACATCATCGTCCATAGGACCGAGAGGAGAAGGAAACAAAACGAGCACAGAGAACTGTGGAAACGCTCCAGTGAGTCTTTCCCCAGAAACTACCATGGAAGGAAAGAGTAGGGACATGACAGCGTCCTTGAGAAGGGAGACTGTTTGGAGCATCCCATCGGCGCTCATGAAGAGTCCTCACGGTGGCCACCATCAGCACGGACGGGCGACTTCGCGGCGTTGATGTGCCAGGGAGCCCGGGCCCTGAAGCCAAATGGCCCCGGACTCCGGCTCGGCCGCTCACTCACGACCTGCTCTTTCACATCGTGCCCCTTCTCTGGGCTCCAGTTTCCGTAGTTTTAAAACCTGGCTGAGCATAGCTCCCTCCTCGCTGGTTGGCTCCAAGGGGCCCACGAGGTCAGAGCTCTCGGCAGACCTGCCCTGTTCCTATTCACTCTCCTTGAGCCCGCAGACAACTTGAAAGGAGTAGATTTTTATGTTTCATTGCATTTTCAATGTCAGATACTCCACAGCCAGTGTTCGAATCCTCCTGGAAAGAGAATCCGTGCAGGGCGGCCTGCAGGGCCCGGGCGGCGGGGTCCCGAGGAGGCACGTCCCACGGAGCTTGGCCGGGGAGCTGCCCAGACTCCGACCCCGCTGGCCTGATGTCCCTTCATCTGAAGAGCAGGTGGGACCTGCGGCACTCGCTGCCTTACCCCGGGACCAGGGAGCTGGTGTCCTCTCCCAACCGTTGACTTCTCCAGTCGCTCACCGGGGGGCTCTTCCTTAACACAAATCCACGAATGCCAAACCTCCCTCGAGAAGGCCACCAGGATTTATTATCTTGTTTGGCGTTTTGCATCCATTTCTTTCATGGGGCTTCAAACCTGTGGAGCTCTGTTGGTCTTTTCATCTCATTCAGTCCAGGGCCTTCTGGTCCAATTCAGTCTGTTACAGAGATCACGTGATAACCCTTGATTCCATTTTTGGTTTTACCACTCTTATGGGGCAAACTCATGAGGTTTTGGTTCAAAGTATTTTGAAGGACAAGACTTTTTTTTTTTAAACATCTTAATTTTTTTTTCAGTGTTCCAAGATTCATTGTTCATGCACCACACCCAGTGATCTCTGCAATACGTGCCCTCCTCCATACCCCCCAGCCTCCATACCAGGCTTGCCCAACCCTCCACCCCTCACCCCTCCAAAACCCTCAGTTTGTTTCTCAGAGTCCACAGTCTCTCATGGTTCATATCCTCCTCCGATTTCCCCCAATTCAATAAGACAGTAAACAACAAATGTTGGAGAGGATGTGGAGAAAGGGGAACCCTCTTACACTGCTGGTGGGAATGCAAGTTGGTGCAGCCACTTTGGAAAACAGTGTGGAGATTCCTCAAGAAATTAAAAAGAGAGTTTACCCTATAATCCTGCAATTGCACTACTGGGTATTTACCCCAAAGATAATGATCAAGTGCAAAGAAGGGCCACATGTACCCCAATGTTCATAGCAGCAATGGCCACAATCACCAAACTGTGGAAAGAGCCACGATGCCCTTCAACAGGTGAATGGATAAAGAAGATATGGTCCATCTATACAATGGAATATTATGCCTCCATCAGAAAGGATGAATACCCAACTTTTGTATCAACATGGACAGGACTGGAGGAGATTATGTGGAATGAAATAAGTCAAGCAGAGAAAGTCAATTATCTTATGGTCTCACTTACACGTGGAGCATAAGGAAAACATGGAGGACGTTGGGAGAAAGTAAAGGACAAGGCTTTCCAACCCACCTTGGGTCTATATCCGCACGGCGCAGACACTATGCCCTATGGTATTCCGGGCAGGACCTACGTGAGGCACACTTGGAAACAAAGTCCACAGCACAGAAGAGAACTACGTCCAGAAGAAGAAATGCAAACAGTAGAAGGGATGGGAACCGCCTTTCTGACACAGGCTAAGAAAATGGGATTTGAGGAGGGCGAGCTGAGTGGGGGGGACCCCTAAGAACCTGCGGGCTCGTGTGAAGAAAGCCGCAGGCGGCTGGAGCTCACTCAGGCGGCACTCGCGGGAGCTCAGGGCCCTGGGTGCAGCTGGCGGCAGGCAGGGCCCCCCGTGCCTGCCCAGGACGAACAATGCCCAAGCTCTGGCTTGGTCTGCCCAGGCTGCTCCCCCAAAACACTGAAGACTGAGAGGCTGAGGCAGCAGAACCGTATTTTATCGCCGCTCAGGCAGCTGGATGCCCGAGGTCAGGTATCGGCTGGTGGGTGTGCGGTCAGGACGGCCGTCGGCTCACCGTGTGCCCACCCGGCTGCCTCCCGGAGCCAGCGCTGACAGGGACACAGGTCGCTCTCCTTCCTTTTTTTTTTTTTTAAGATTTATTTATTTGTTTGAGAGTGAGCAAGCTGCGGGAGGGGCGGAGGCAGAGGGAGAGAGAGAACCCTCCAGCAGACCCCCCACTGCACACAGAACCTGACTCGAGCGCAGCACCCCGAGATCACGACCTGAGCTGAAATCAGGAGTCGGCTGCTAACCACTGAGCCACCCAGACGCCCCTCTTCCTCTTTTTATAAGGCCGTCAATCCCCCGGATTAGGGCCCCACCCTTATGACCCTTATGACCTCGTTAGGCCTTAGTTACCTCTGAAGGGCCACTACCAGGCTTCCACATGGGGAGTTAGTCCACAGCATCCTTGCAAAAAAGAGGAGAATAAAGAAGGAAATAATGAAATATATATATATATATGTCAAATTAGCAAGCGCCCAGAGATAAGAGTTAATAAGTGATTAGATTAGAATCACTGGAATTCCAAGAAACATCGGAATGTTTCTTTTTCTATTTGTTTTCTTGGAAGAGACTTGTAAACACGCACTACTTAGAAACACCCTTTCTACAAATCCTGTGAGACTCCATCTCCTGGACATTTAAACGAGAAGATAAGCCTTCCGATGGGACACGCACACCCAGCTTTGGCTGGGACCCCGAGCTCCAGGACTGCACTGCACGGACTTCACACAGTACATCATCGTGAGAGCGCACACGTGTATTGGCTACGCACAGGCTTTCAGGCGGGCGTGCCCAGCCTGGGGCTGGCGGGCCTCTCCCCCATCCCTGTTCGGCTCTGCAGGCAGGCTGGAGGGAGGGGACTGTGCCCTCCTCGAATGGGTGGGAAATCTCTGCCATGCACCTAGAGCCAAGATTCAGGTGTGAACCCCTGGCCCAGCCTGTGATGACCCGAATCAATCCACCCAGAAAACGCAGAGCCAACCCTCAGCAAGCACGGCCCAGGCTGCAGGAGTTTCCCCTCACTACATAAACTGATTTTGACAAAAGCGTTGAGCGTCTGTCTCCTGTCTCCGGAGCTCCTCCCCGACCCGAGCCAGTCCTGCCCCTCCCCCTCCCCCTGCTCGGCGACCCCAGGGACCTTCTGCTCCGAGATGGCAGTGACTCAGCCGGCCACGCCTGCACCTGCACGGCGTGCGGGCTCCGGGCAGGGCGGCGGTGGGGAGAGCGGCTGGGCTCTGTGGCTGGGGCCACTCTGCAAGGCAGGTCCCCCCCGGGGTTGCTTTCCTCAGCTCCCTTCTGCACCCAGTGCCCGGCACCCAGCCTGGTTCCGGGAGCACAGCCTTTTCAGGAGCTTTTCCACGAAAAGGAGAGATGAGACCACTCTTGCTTTTCAAAACATTCGAAGGCTCTCGGGCTAGTTGAGACTCCTGATGAGGATGCTTTGGGTTTTCTCCTTTCTTACTCTTAACTAGCCAGATTTTGATGAGATCGTCAGATCAAACTGGGCCTTTTGCCTCATAATCATGATTGTCATACATTAGAGAGTCATGATTTATTCTTTTGTTGATCAAATTTTCACAGGTTCCTGTAAGTGTCTGTGCATTTTCCACTAAACGATGGTTTGGTCTTCTCCGGGCTGAATCACTAAGTGCCATTTACCCCCACAATATTTTTTTCTATTTATAAAAAATCCATTATTTTTTTTTTTCTGGAAATGGGCGAGGTGACTGGACGCGTATATTTACTCCACGTGTAAAGGTCTCTTCCAGCACATCGTTGGTGTGCAGGAAGAGAGCGTCCTCACTAAGTCTTCGCCCAGCCCTGTGTCTGAGTCTGTGGTTGGCTTCACCCGTTTCTGCAGTTGGTGTTGCCACGAGAGGCTCTTGCGAGGAGTAGAAGCCAGGTGCTCCCTCCAGCACCTGTCCTCCCGGAAGAAAGTCTCATTGCAAAATTCCCCCCGGGAAACCTTCCACTCCAAGTAAACACTCTGGATCCAGCACAAACTAACCTGAACCACGGAAAAATATACTTCTGCCTCCTTTCTTCGAGCCCTCAAGAAAGCAGGGTGGGACTTATTTAGTACATGAACTATCCATTTTTAAAAAGGATTCTAACTCACTAGCTAAACGTTAGTTGAAGAATGGCTCCAGACAGAATAAAGGTATTAGCTTTTGAAATTATTTTCTGAACTTGCCTTTCAGGGAAACGGATTTCAAAATGTTTCTAAATGAACCTTTCCGACTCAAACACAATTTCTTAGATTAATACAATTAATACCTCCAATAGAAGTTAAATATTTTGAATGATAAGTAGCTTATGGTTTAAAAAAACAAAATGGAGGAAAAAAAACAACAAACCATAACTGCTACATTTCAGTCTGTGCTTGGTCAGAAACCAACGCTCAGTCATTCCCGTTAACGAATTCATTGCATTCTTTGCTAAAAGCCACATACAAATGTGTATTCCTAAATTAGATGTTACCCGAACATCCATTTTGCATTTAGAGATTTGGTTTTAAGTAAAATGAGTAGACGCCCAGTCGTGTTGCAGGAACATGGACGGGGTTGTGCTAACATCAGCTTTCAGCTGTAGGCTCCCTGGTTCTTGTCCTCGTGAGGAAGCTGGCCGGCATCTCCCGTGTCTCCTGTCCAGGGGTCCCGGGGCGCAGCTGGGGCCTCCGCAGCCTCGGGAGCCCTCTGTGCCTTCACTTGGAAAGTGCCCTCGCCGCAGAAGCACCTGGAACTTAGAGGCAGGCTGGCGGCAATGTCGGCGAATGAAGTCTGGCCTCAGAGCAGCTGTGGTGCGGGCACTCCCACAGTACCAGGCATGTGCATCCCCTCGTGAATGTCTCCAGACACCGTGACCAGGAACAAACCCACTAACCCCCTGCTCAGGCTCTGAGCCTCCTTGTAGCCTCGCCCCACAGGTGCCCCACTGAGACCCTCCCTCGTCCCGGGGCCCGCAGGAACCCAGATGGCATCAGTGCCTAGTAACCGATGGGTGAATTAATGAGCGGACACAAGGATGCTGTCCTGAAAACAACAGGATTTTCCATCACTTCCTCTCTCAGCCTTCATAATGCTTTTCCAGAAACTCACTTAAAACTGCCAATACTTACACTCTCCAAATTTGAATCAGAAAGTCTGTCTAGCCGTGGCCATTTTAATGAAATAGACAGACACAAAACAAACCTTAGGATTTATTGGGAGAGAACAAAAGGGATGTTGGGGACAAGTTCACAAGTTGTAGGAAACCACTTACAATGACTATACCGCATCCCCTCCACCCCCCAGCAGACCCTTCCTCTGCCCAGCTCTGCGCTCTGGGGGCAGGCATGCTTGGATCGCATCGAGGTTGCCTCAACTGACTTCTGCCTTGACATTACGTTCATCCAGGGAGTCACTGACAGATCTGGGACCAGCAAGAGAGAAAGGTCAAGGTATTTCTTCTTCACTCTCTCCCTGCTCCAGCCATATTGTCCTGGCCGAGTGTGATCCCGCCCCCCTGCACCCCGCTGCTTCTCCCTGTAGCTCCCGCCATCACCGAAACGGGAGCAGAGGCTGGGCCCAGCTCCAGCGTCCTCCTCCCCAGGGGCCCGAGCAGCAGGTACTGATTCTCTGAACCCCACCACACCCCTGCAGTCTGATGGACACAGAGCCCTCTCTCTCCCATGACATCCAAGTGAACCCAAGATTTAGGTACAAAACTTTAGACTATGTGGTCTAAAATAAAAGCACTAAAATAAAACATAAATCACTGCTGGGGGAGTCTCAGGCATCAGGAAGACTCTCAAGCTAGAACTGGAAACCATGAAGGAAAACAGAGCTACGTCTAAAAACAATCTGACTTCTGTACTCTAAAAATGCCACCTGTGACAAAGGTAACCAAGAGCCTGTAGCAGACACTTCTGCCTTTTTACTCAGGATCTATGTGCTATCCCTCTCTATTCTTGATTTCTGATTTGAACATGTTTTTTTTTTTTTTTTCAGGAATTCACTTAGCCAGGTGTTCCCGGGGAAACAGCTCGCTCCCAGTCCCTGGTAGAGGCATTCATGGGGTACACCCATTACCCTTCTCCAGCACCCTGGCCAGCGCTTCGTTTCTACCTGGCTGTGTACTTGGCCTATGAGAACTTTGGATGATTGGCCCCTCCTTGCCCTCAAAGTTAATTTCCTCTCTCTCTCCCTCTCCCTTTGCTTAAAATGATGCTCTTCATTCACTCATCACTCGGTCATTTATTGATTCTACCTGTACATACTATCAGGATTAATAAAGGCTTCAATGTCTACATCCAAGACAAAATATCCTGACAGCTGTTTAAGAGCAGATTTGACTAGGAACACAGCCCTTCTCCACCAGTACAAATCAGTCTTCTAAAAGGAAAGCAGCCTGAAACATCAGTGAAAATGCCCAGCACCTCTCTTGACTGCGGTCGTTTGGGTCAGGGGATCCTCAAAATTATTTAACAAGATCAAAAGACAAAGAAAGGAGGACCAGCAAACAAAGAGAAGCTCAGATTCATGCTGTCTGTTTAATATGATAAGAAAATAAGAGAGACATTTTCTATTATTTATTACCGTCCCTCAGGCAGCCAGATCAAAGCTCCAGCTTTCTTTAACAAGAGCAGATGTGTTAGCAGCAAACTTTCTGACCCACAGCTGTGGACATGTGACTGCCAAACAATTTTTCACTTGTGGTCAGTATGGAGGCATCGGGAGTACCATGGTTTCTCCCATTGGTGGAAACACAATCTGTTCTACTTAAGAGCACCTCTAGCTTTTGGAGAGCAGAAACAAAAAAATAAAACAAAAACAAAAAATCAGATGCCTCCCTGATGTCAGATGATGGTAAGTCCTACTCTCCTACTGGCCCATCAGACAGAATGTGACCTGCCAGCCACACACACCGAGTGTCCTATGGGGAACACAGGGCTCTCCATTCTTTTCCTTAAGTCTGAATTTCAATCCCACCCCATACACGCCTGGCCCTGCCCTTCTTCGGGTTGGCTTTTGTGCGTAAGGCCCCTTGCCCACCTCCTTACCACTAACTCCCCCTCTTCCCGATCACTTCCCTGGGGTCATCAGAAGCATTAGCCCATCCTGGACTTATTGAAACATGCTGCTTTTAACTTGGGTATCTATGGCATATACTTGGATGAAGAGTTCAGAATAGTTTGTAAGTAGGAGGCAATTTTACAAAAGCTGTAAATAATAGGTATCTATTCATAAATTATGTGTATGTGTGTCTTCACTTAACCATGGCAATTATTACTTATTCATTTTTATGTTGCTAACATGTCTAGGTATTTTAAATATTCATTCTAGGTTATGTATTTTATCGAAAGATTGGTATTTGTGGCATTTAGCTTACATCTACTGCTTTGCTTGTCACTTCTTGGGAAGAGCATCGGTCTTTTAGGAGCTGACCCCCAGCTCCACCGGCTTCCACTAGAGACCATCGAAAGAAGCAGAACGCAGCATGATGATTAGAGGGCGGGCTCTGAGGCAGACCCTACAAGGTTAGTACTATTATTCTTCTCGTTAGATCCATAAATTGAGACAGTGAGAGGTTCTTTGTCCCCTAAGGTCAGACAGGTCTTTCCTCTATTCAAGAGAAACTAACACAGACCCTGCTTCTCCCAGTTTTCAATTATCGAGGTCCATTCAAAACGCACCTCTCCGTGCTCAATCAGAGAGAGAAAAAGATGCCTTACTTTTCTGTAATGCTGAGTTCTTTTCCTAGGGTTACCTTGACAAATTACCACAAAGCCAGGGGCTTCATAAAACAGATATTTACTTTCTCACAGTTCTTGTGGACAGAAGTCGGAATCTAGGGGTCAGCAGGGATACGTTCCATGCAAACGCATGAGGGAAGGATCTTCTATGCCTCTTCCAGCTGCTGGTGGCGTCCAGGGATCTGTGGCCTCACTGGTCTTACAGATGAATCACTCCAACCTCTGTCCCCATCTACACATCACCTTCTCGGCCTCGCTGTGTGATCTTTCTGGTCTAAAGACACCAGTCATTGGACTTAGGGCCTACCTTAAATCCAAGAAAAGGTTATCTCAAGATCCTTATGTACACTTATAAACACCCTATTTCTAGTAAGGTCATATTTTGAGGTTCCAGGAAGATGCAAATTCTAGGGGACAGTATTCAACCCACTACAAATGCTTACAGCTAAAAGAGAGATTTCACATTCACTTATTTGCTATATCTCGCCAAATTCAACTGCCTTGACAGGCCCCTTCCTTGAACTCAAGCCACCTTTTGGGGCCCTTCTGTGACCCACTTTTCTCCATGTGTACTTCAATACTTGTCTGATCTTGCCAATCTGACTTCACCTGATGACCGTCCCCCAGAGGGAAGATGAGGTATTCTGAACTGTGTAGACCTGTTCTCCAATTACATCCTGAGTTGAATCATACATGTCTTTGTACATCTCAGTCTAATACACAGAATTCTCCCTTAGGTTAAGAATCAAACTACAGGTAATGAAAACAGTGGAGAGTGCAAAGAATATATAGAGGTTGTCAGTCTACCCTCTACCTGTCTCACCTACTAACCAATCTACATATTTATTTGTCCATCCAACCATCCATTTGCCCATTTATCCATCCATCCATCCATCCATCCATCCATCCATCCACACATACATACATTTACCTATCAACGTATCTAAGCTATCTATTACTTATCTTTTTGTGAAAGGAATGAATTACTTTGTAGAGAAAAATAAAAGCTCCACATGAGCAGAGATTTCTGTTTATAACAGTGCCTAGAACACAGAAGTTGCTTAATAAATGTTGAGTGCATGAGCATGATATTTCAGACTTGTACATTTTAAAAACCTTTCCTTTTTAGCTACTCTATCTAACCCACACCCCCAAAAATAAATATTAAGGTCCACTAATATTCAAATGAAAAAACCCTAGATATGTATAAAAATCATAATTGTATATCAAAGTTAATGACTTCATTATTAAAAAAATTAAAATACCTATACGTAAAACATAAAAGCTCAAAGTGGTTGTTTGCTTAAGAAATTATTTTAAAAGAAACAAATACGTCCAAAAACATTCATCTGAAAGTGTCCCTTTGAAAGTAGATTGGCTTCAGATGACATTATTTAATTTCATGGGAACGAAACTGAAGAGGAGCAAATAAATCCATTCTGTTTATTTTATTTTTGACATTCAGTTGAATGAAATGAGGCTCTGACTAACAATAAGCAATCAAAATCCGGCTGTCAGAAATGGAACTCAATAATATATTTTTTGAAAAGCTACTAACTGTAAGATGACTGAAAAATACATGAAGATTGCATGATCAGAACTGCCGGTCTTTCAGATGATGATCCCGACTTTTGGAGGAGCCACTCTTTCTATTTATTCTGAATTCTACGGGTTTTGTGAGACTCCAGTCTCTTCCTGAACCGACAGCATCATCCGGTTAAGAGATGAAGTGGTGGTCTGTTTGCGTTTCTGTCCTATCACCTGATAAACTATATAAGCTGGTGTTTCCTTCCCTTAACCTCTTTTTCCCTCACCTACCCTTTGTTCCCTCACCTACCCTTTGTTCCAGAACCATGGGGCTTTCCAAAAGGGACAGCCCTGTGCCGCCTGCCTGTCCAAAAGGGCCTGCCCAGCCCGCTAGAGCCCCATGCTGGGTTGGCGCTTCCCTCTGTCTTCTCAGGGCCCCCCATGCATTCCCATCAGGTCTGTGCCCCAGTGCCCCCTTCTCATCTGACTGAAACACTTTCCTCCGTCCTTCTGGGTCCTTTTCTTCTGCTGTTTTCTTCACAGCAGACACCGTAGCCACTCTATGTGTAGTTGTGTCTGTCTCCCCTGTCGAACCTAAACTCGTGTCTCCAGAGCCTAGAACAGAGCTTGGTGCAGTGTACCCCTTGGGGCCATATGTACCCCAATGTTCATATCAGCAATGGCCACAATCACCAAACTGTGGAAAGAGCCAAGATGACCTTCAACAGATGAATGGATGAAGAAGATGTGGTCCATATATACAATGGAATATTATGCCTCCATCAGAAAGGATGAATACCCAACTTTTGTATCAACATGGATGGGACTGGAAGAGATTATGCGGAGTGCACTAAGCCAAGCAGAGAGAGTCAGTTATCATATGGTTTCCCTTACATGTGGAGCATAAGGAAAAACATGGAGGATATTGGGAGAAGGAAAGGAAGGGTAAATGGGGGAAATCGGAGGGAGAGATGAACAAAGAGAGACTGTGGACTCTGAGCAACAAACTGAGGGTTTTGGAGGGGCGGGGGGTCGGGCGAGCCTGGTGGTGGGTATTGAGGAGGGCACGTATTGCATGGAGCACTGGGTATGGTGCATGAACAATGAATCTTAGAACACTGAAAAAAATAAAATAAAAAATAATAAGATAAATAAATAAATAAATAAAAGTGAGGTGTTGGTAAGAACACCTAGGAGCGAGGATAGACAGAGAGCACAGTCCAAGGAGTGAACCACAAGGCTGGAAAGAGGAGGAGGACCAAGTCAAGGAGGGGCAAGAGGGTCAAACCCAATAGGGAAGAGTGAGGCTTTTGCTCTAATGAGAAGCAAAGACATCCAGAGGAAAAGGGTATGCAGAATCTCAAGCGGTTCTTATTTTATCTTCTGTTTTTCTTTACGGTGAGATAGAGCGCAGTTCCGTCCTTGGCTGATGGGAATGAGCCAGAGCAGGAGGAGACACTGATGCTGAAGAAAGAAAGGCTAATACGAGCTCGGACCCGAGCACTTAGGGCTCGTACAGAGCAGTTCCAGTGGAGATGAAATGGGTGCTTACATCCACGGGCTGTCCGGGACAGAAGACAGAAAGACCCGTGAAAAGGATTAATAGATAAGAAAGGATTCCCCAGTGACAGAGGAGGACAATAAACCACTAAACTATGAAAATACACAGCCCATAAGTATCTACAATTTTTTTTCAGGAACAATGGAGTGTCCCTCCATGAAGTATTTATCCTACATAACTGTTTCTAAGGTGCAAAGCAAAGCAGACCGCCAGCTTCTTTGGATAAGCACCGTCCATTACTGCTCGTGGACATACATCCCCTGGTGTCCAAATATGTGACTTATGCAAGAGGAAGTGGCCAGAAAACGACCAGGTTTGTGGCTGTCCCTTCTCTAGTACGGCACCTACTAAAGCTTCGGGTGGTGGGTGCCGGGCTCCTAACAGCTTTTTTTTTTTTCAAAGTCAAAAATATCTTTATAGTAATAAATTGTAAAGATAGGAAAAAAAGCTATTTTTTAATTTTAATTTTATTTTTTCAGTGTTCCGAGATTCATATGTTCATGCACCACACCCGGTGCTCCACGCGGCCCGTGCCCTCCTCAATACCCACCACCTTTTGTAGGAACTACGTTTTCATCAGTTCTTTCCCATTTTTATGTTTCGGGAAGGTATCTGTCCCATGGCAGAATGACGTCATTACCATCTGTCTTATCATGGGTTTCTTTAAATATTTATTTCTCCTAGAACTCCTCTTCTGCTTCTGGCTGGATCAGATTCTCGGATGAGAGACGAAGACACCCTCAGAAAACCTGCGTTTCACAGCGGCTCATTCGCTTCCAGCTCTGTGCCCCAGAATGAGTCATTTCACCTCTGAGCTGTTGGTTTCCCCGTAACGAGGTGCAGTCACCCCTGCCTCGGACAGTTGTCATTAGATTAAGCGAGAGGTGGCAGGGGACACCCGACAGAGTGCAGGAAATACAGGAGGTACCAAATAAGGAAAACGGTAATTTCTTTTTAAAAAAGCTGTGGATGCTAGAGCAGGCTGGGGACAATGTGTGCTGTTCTTACCAGCCGCTCCAGGATTGTTTCCAGAATCATCCCTACAACATTTAAATTTTTTAACGCTGTCCTTTTCCTTGGCCATGCCTGTAACGTCACAGTACCTAGACTCTGGTGACCCCTTACCCGTTTCATCTCACACATTTCCTGTCTGAATATTTTGTATCCAGAGGGTGTATTAGGTTTGGCATTAAGTACCCCCAGAAATTAGCTGGAAAGTTGACTCCCTTGTTTTAGGTTCCAATTAAACAACTTATTTGATAGACTTTAGCCCTTCAAGTACCAATAAAAATGTACCAAAGAGGAATATGAATCCGGTGATGGTACTATTTTTGTTTGTTTCTTTTGGTGACATTTACATTGTCACCCAGAAGGAATTCCAAGCCCACGGACTAGCTCAGCAAACAACACAGGCAGTGCGAGGGGCCAGGAGTTTGTTTTCATGGCTGGGACCTGGAAAGGTGCGTGGGAAGTGGCACAGTCTAGTGACCCCATCAGAGAACCGAATTCCCCATTTGCTCTATTCTGTCATGTTCCAACAGGAGCTAGATGGTACATTGGGAACTGGGGCATTGGAGGAGTTTCTGTACCCAAGGGTTTCTTACAAAGGTTTGCTATAGGAGCACCACAAGGCTGGGCAGGTGAGCCAGGGCTCGCCGCGGAAGAGTTGTCGCCAAGCCCAGGTCTGGGAGAGGGGAGGAAGTAGGTTCTGGGCTGCAGAGGAGTCCCTTAGCTCTGTCACCTGGACAGAAGTCAGCCCAGGGGATCTCCCAGAGAGGACACCAGGACAATACTATACCTCCTGTCCAAGCCTCCCCCTGGGCAAATCCCAACGGAAGCCAAGGTCAGAGAGCCAGGGAGCAGCGAGGAGTGAGGATGCTGAGAACCAACAGGTCAGAAATGGGGACATTCCCCCACGAGAAACTGGCGACTCCGAGCCTCGAGTCCTCAGCCGCAAGATGAGAATGATGATAATGCCTACCCTGCGTGGTTATGATTAGATGACAGAAAAAAATTTAAACGCAGGCCTTAGCACACAGAAATCCATCATTACATGCTTGTGGTTGATGCGGTCATCATTTAGCTCCGCAAAGAAAGAGGACAATGTCACTGGTCCAATGTCGCAGGACAAAGTTTGAAAAGCAGGGAAAGACTACTGACATAAAGACCCTCCTCCCCGTGCCCCACCCAGTCATGTCTGCTGTTCTCTGCTTCTTCGGACTCCTGACTTCGTGAAGGAAGTCATAGCCAAATGAATCCTCAGGGAGCTAAAGCAAAGAAGGAGATGCTCAGAAGAAGTAGAGTTTAAAGGCTCAGAGGGGGACAGCGCATGGGAGTTTCTGGACTGCAAATATTTCCGGAAGTTTGAAAGGAGAGGGAAGCCGAGGAACAGGGAGGCCGGCAGGTAAGGCAGGGGGAGGCTGGGACCGTGCCCTGGACGGCAGGCAGGGGCTGGAGTTTTATCACGGAGGCAACGGATCCACTGCATTATTTTAAGCTGGCTTGTGACTTGAGAGCTTTTATTTTTTTAAAAATTAATCAAAAATATTAGGCACGATGAGTACTAAGGAGGGCATGGATTACACGGAGCACTGGGTGTTATCATTGTTTAATGAATCATGGAACACGACATCAAAAACAAAGGACGTAGTATAAGGTGACTAACATAAAACAATAAAAAATATATAAGGAATGAAATAGGGGATAGCACTATACATCCTGCAGCCACTAAATATATAACAAGAGAATACCATAAGATATTTTATGCTCATAAATTCAACAACTTAGAACATGAACCAGTTCCTCAGAACCACTAAGACTCAAAAAAGAGGAAAAGGCTAAGCCAAAACGTCCTGTGACCACTAAACAGATTTAAACAGCCCCCAATTTCTAGGGCCTCATCCTCCCCCGCATTCCCCCGGGCAGTGGGGAAAGTGAGCTGCTGGAGGAGGCACGCCCACATCTCCTGGCCTTGACCTGGGTAAGTCATGTGGCCCCACTGAGACCCAAGATCTGGAAGATGCAGTGCAGTTGTGGACCCAGAAAGAGAGCAGGGATGCTGGCGACCGCTCAGGGAGAGCCGTAGGGAGGCTCTCCTCCCAGTGACGGAGAGCTGACTGATAGTCCTAATAATCACTGTCCCTGCCGCCGCAGCGACCACGGCCACCGGCACCAGCACGCGCTGGCATTTACTGAGCATTATTATGTTTTTTTTTCTTGTTTGTTTTTTAAAGATTTTATTTCTTTATTTACAGAGAGAGAGGGAACACAAGCAGAGGGAGTGGGAGACGACGAAGCAGGCTCCCTGCCACTGAGCAGGGAGTCCGATGCGGGGCTCGATCCCAGGACCCCAGGATCATGACCTGAGCCAAAGGCAGAGGCTTAAGGACTGAGCCCCCCAGACGCCCCCAGGGCACTGTTCTAAGCCTAAATATCTATGAATTCATTTGAACTCCACAATAGCTCTATGAGGCGGACACCTTCCTAATTTTAGACAAGGAAATTAGAATTCCTTCTGAATTCCTTCAGACAAGGAAACCCAGACCAAGAGGGACTGAGACATTTTCTGGGACCTTGAAAAAGCCACAGAGAGAGCCAGGGGTGGGAGCGGCAGAGAAGCAGAGGTGAGGTTTGGGAGCCAGAGGCCGGCCCTTGGCCAGGGGGGGACGCGGAGGAGGATTCCAAAGTTTTCCAGAACAGCCGGCTGCCCAGTTGTGAGGGGCAGGAAGAGTAGGACTGCGGCCACGGCGTCCCAGGAGCTCCCCGGGGGGGATGCCGGGACTCCCTCCTCCCCGTCTGGCCATGCCTCACCTATTTTTTTCTACCTCTCCAGTCAGCTTGATAGAGTCTTCCTTAGCTAATTTCTCAGTAAAGGATTAGTCCCTCTTGACTTTCTTACCTCAGCTCCTCATTTTAGTTGCAATCATCAATGAAATTGTTAGAGGTTAAATGGATGGACTTTCAGGTGGCTTCTTTTCCTTGTTTAAAACCTCAGAAATTACTTGCTTTACGTAGCGTTTTGACCTGACCTAACCCTGGCTAGCCGTCGCTGATCTCGCAGGCGTGCGACTCATTCACAGACACGCCGTTCGCGGTGGAGGTCGGCCGCGGGCTCATCGCTCAAAACCACGAAGCTCGTGCAGCCGGCCTGAGCAGGAGAACCTGTCCCCTCATCTCCCTTATCTGCCGACGTGGACTCGGGTCAAGCGAACAAGGTCCGTTTCTTCAAATCCAAGAACTAGCAAAGTAACTTTATCTTTGACGGGCTGATCGACGGCGCCTTTGGAGGAGTAGCCCTGGCCCGACCCTCACTGACCCCACCTGACCTGTCATGAGGCATAAGGAAGGGGGGGTAACAAAAAACAAAACAAAAACCTGCCAGGAAAAAAGCCTTTAAACGTTGCATGGTGTGTGAATTGTGCTTTGTGGGACCAGAAAAAAAAAATCATTTTAAAATTGCATTTGTATATGTGCCTTTGTAGATCAAGAGGATTTCTATGCAGAACAGGCAAAAATGTTAACGGCCGCATTAATATGTCCGTGTAGGAAAAACCGCACACTGTAAGAGTCTTGCTTTCCTCCCCGAGGCCTCCATTCATGGGTGTTAAACACAAACGAGAAAGGGCCTTCCGTTCCAGAAATGGTCATTGCTAATATTTAAGGATGTCAAAATGTGCTTGTGCCTTAATACCTACGAGAGTAACTGCCGATCACATCAAGCAGGGACTGAGTCTCACCCACATGCGAGGTGCCCCGACCCACGAGGGGGTCCAACCACACATCGGGGGCTCGTGCCCGCGGGCGCGTCAGCGGATTGACAGGAGCTCGTGTCGGGAGTCTTCCCGTCTGCTCAGAGTGGAGAGTGGCATGAGAATTCTTGATGTGCTCCTCAGGGGACCTGATGTCCGGTGCTCGGATGCTTCCGTACCCTCGGAAGGCAATGGGGTATATGGACTTTCGTGGCATCGGTGTTGTTCTCTCGATTTTCCTTTGGAAAGCTCGGCCTCTGTGTCCTCATTGTTAGACACATCAAGGGATGTCACGAGTCAATGACACAGATGTTAATCTCAGTCTCCAAAGTCATGAAGTCAAGAAAGAACATTTTTTAAATGTCTCTTAAATCTTGTTACTTCTAACTCTAAGCCCTTATCTGGAAGAAGACAGGTCATCCCATCCCGGTTCTCAGCAGGGCCCTTCCCTCTCCTGGTTACTCTAACTCCCGGAAACCATGCTTGGCCACAGCTTTAGGTGGCCTTTCTGATTACTGGCTACCAGTCCACATTGGTTAGCATGAGGATGTCCTTTGTTCCTGTCTGAGGCTCATCTTGAGACCTCTGTTGCTTGCAGACTGTCCACACTGGAGACATGAGGTCATTGGAAACTCAAGAAATCCCAGTGCGTGTGGTTCTCATGGCCAGAGTGTGTGTGGTTACACTGTAGGGAGCAGGTCAAAACCCACGATGTACCCCAACAGCTCCAAGATGTGCCATCCTCCTCCCTTCTCAGGCTGCTCCGCCCGAGAACCTGTCCCTCTCATCCCATGTTCTCCTGGCTCCCACTGTGCCCACAGTCCTCCGGCCCTCCCTCTGGGGTTAGTAACATTAAACTGGAGCCAACGTTTTCACAACCAAAACACTACCAAGAATAGCTTTACTTTTAAAAACTTCTCAGAGATGAAGAAAAATATTAATATTCCACCATTCTAGGGGCGCCTGGGTGGCTCAGGGGGTTAAATTAAAGTCTTTGCCTTCGGCTCAGGTCATGATCTCAGGGTCCTGGGATCGAGCCCCGCGTTGGGCTCTCTGCTCAGCAGGGAGCCTGCTTCCTCCTCTCTCTCTCCCTGCCTCTCTGCCTACTTGTGATCTCTCTCTCTCTCTCTCTCTCTCTGTCAAATAAATAAATAAAAATTTTAAAAGAAATATTCCACCATTCTAATGCATGAAAAAAGAATGACAAAGCAGTTATGTTTCCATATTAAAATGGTCTGAAGTGTCATTTGCTGCCATAGGTGAGATATTGTAGGTCAATCTCAGCCACAAGTGAGAGACTAGAGTGAGTTAGAGAGCTTCTGGTGCATGGAGATTCTGCGGTTATGAAGGACTGCTTTATTAAAGGCATTTGTATTCCCAATCCCTTTTTTCTATTAATAACTATATTTAGATAAAAATAATATTTATATATTGTTTTATTATTTATATATCATTATATATTTATTATAATATATATTATAAACAATATATATGTTGTTTATATAAAAATAATATTTTTTTTATTTTGCAAGTTTGCATGGACTGTCATTCTGCTTGTTGTAAGACTAATGTACTGTGTGATAAAATACTCGAAACAGCATCTGTTAGAAATCCAAGCCCCATCCCACATCTTTCCTTCTCTGCAAAGCAGAAAAGGACACCCAATGAAGACAACTCTGACGGATCAAGGCACTTAGTCTGGCCACAACAAATGTCACGGTAAAACACCGAAAAAATTCGCTGAGCCTAAGAATTCTGATTTCAGGCCAGTAAGTGTCCTCTAAAATGTCCTCTAAAACTTGGTGCACCAAGCCAGAAGTCTGGACATCAGTCCTGGAATTTGGAACAGGCTGCTAATCCAGCACGACGCTGGACTCGATAACTTCTGAAGGCTCCTTCATGTTGCGGGGCTCTCCTTCCTTAAAACTCAGTGCCTTACACAAGGAAAGTTTACTTCTTGATGCTGTACTATCCATGAAGTGTGAGCACAGAGGTTCCATGCAGCCAGGGATGTGCACTCCTTCTATAAAGTCTTACACCAGCTTCTAGGGTCTTGTTCTCCCCCACATTCCCCTGGGGAGTGGGGGAAGGGCGCCCCTGGAGAAGGCACACCCACATTTCCTGGCCTTGACCTGGATATTTCACATCTCACTTTGTCTCACCAAGTCATGTGGCCCCACTAAGATGCAAGGTCTGGAAAATACAGTCGAGTTGTAGACCTAGAAAGAGGAGAGTATGGATGCTGGGTGAGTGCACAGTGAGAGCTCTAAAAAGCGTCTCCTCCCAGTGCTTGAGGGCTGATTAATAATGCTATTCCGCGGCATCATCGCTGTCATCATCATCATTTGCTAATACCTAAGGAGCATCACTATGATGAGGCACTGTTCTAAGCCTAAAGGTCTGTTCATTTATTTGAACTCCACAAGAGCCCTATGAGGTATGTACCTTTCTAATTTCAATTTCCAAAGGAGGAAACAAGACTATGAGACCCTGAGACGTGGCCAGATGCGGTGGAGCTGGAGGATGAAGCCTGACAGTGTTCACAATGTCATCCCACAGAGCGAGCTTGGTTCTTCTACGGGTTGCCTCTGAACTCTCAATAAAATGCATTTAACTTAACTTCCTATTCATTGACTGTCGCTAGAAAACAATACCTGTGTTAACTTAGGAGATGGAAGGAGAAAAAAACAGGAAATATACAGGAAATAAAAAGGAAGGTTAGAAAAAACACAGAGACAGCAATATCATAGAAAAGAGCATGCAAACAAAAGCTAATATATTAAAAGGTTATTAAGACAGGCCACTGGCAAACTGATCCAGGGCAAAAAGTAAAAGATGCAAAAACAAAGTGTGAAACAGTGAAGGGGACATGGTCACAGATACAACAGAGATTTAAAATAATAATAACAACACAGAATAGTGTCCATGTGAGTACTTATGCAGTAATAAACTAGGAAACCTAGTTTTGCAGGAAAATCTTAAAAACTTAATTTAAATCAATACATCCTTAAAAAAATATAAAATGCAAAATGGCACAAGAAAAATATATATCTTGTATAAATCCATAAATTTTAAGCAAATTTGCCTCTTTAAAAAAAAAATAAGCACAACAAACCAAAATAGGCTTAGCTTTCTTTTTTTTTCCCCAAATATGTTTATTTTATTTTTTCAGTGTTACAAGATTGATTGTTCATGCACCACACCCAGTGCTCCATGCAATCCGTGCCCTTAGCTTTCTTTCAAGTGTGTTCCACCACACCTAGAAACAGTTGTTGTAGAACAAATACAAAGTTCTGAACATGCATATATTTACTCTAAAACTAAGTAATAATGAGTAATAAAATGTACAGCCTCATCCACTCATGAACGTAGATACAAAGATCCCTAAATAAAATAGTGGCTAACCAAATCCAATAGTATATTAATGAAAATAAAACATCAGCAGCAGGGAGAATTGATCTTAAGAATGCAAAAATGTTTCACTACTTTAAAAGTGCTAACATAACAGCAATAAACTAAGAGATTAAAAAAATCAAATGAGCATCCTGATCAAGCTAAGAATAATTGTAACTGTGTTAAAACTTAGCAAATAAACATCTAACAAAAAAACAAGAATAGGAAAAAAAAACAAGAATAGAAAGTAAAAGCCTACAAGTATTCAATTTAAGATCAGGAAAAAAAAAAATCCCACTCTCATCTCTATAGTTGAACATACTTCCTGATAAGGAAGAAAAATAAATGTAAGAATTGGGGAAGGAAGAGATATAATTTCAATTATTTCAAGAAGCCACGGACATCTACCCGGAGAAGCTACATAATCAACAATAGAACAAATAAGAGTGTTCAGAAAGGTGGTAGAAAATAGGGTAAATCTAAAAAATTATGAAACTCATCTCCAAAAAAAGTGTTAAAAACAAGATACTGGAATTCATAAACAACAATTTATAAAGTGTCTAAGAAATATCTCAATCAACCATTAAGGCATTCAAAAAGACCTAATAATATGACCATAAGTTATGGGTGCAATCAAAGGCCAAAAAAAACAAGGACAGAGAACAGAGAGAAGTATTGTTAAGTAGGATTGTTGGTAAACCTGGCCCAAAATATGGTGAAAAATAAAGTTGGATCCCTACGTCACCTCATACATGGACTAGAGACTCAAATGTGACAGGTGAAACTAGCAAGTTACAAGAGAAGTACTTTTTTTTAATTTAATTTTATTTTGTCAGTGTTCCAAAATTCATTGTCTATGCACCACACCCAGTGTTCCAGGCAATACATGCCCTCCTCAATACCCACTACCAGGCTCACCCTGGTAACCCTACCAGGCTAACCCTCACCCTTCCCCTCCAAAACCCTCAGTTTCTTGCTCAGAGTCCACAGTCTGTCATGGTTCATCTCACCCTCCAATTTCCCCCCATTCACCCTACCTTTCCTTCTCACAATGCCTTCCATGTTTTTCCTTATGCTCCACACATAAGTGAGACCATAAGATAATTGAGATTCAAATCAAAACCACATTGAGATACCACCTTACACCAGTTATAATGGCCAAAATTAACGAGACAGTAAACAACAAATGTTGGAGACGATGTGGAGAAGGGGGAAACCTCTTACACTGTTGGTGGGATTGCAAGTTGGTGCAGCCACTTTGGAAAACAGTGTGGAGATTCCTTAAGATATTAAAAGTAGAGCTAGCCTATGACCCTGCAATTGCACTACTGGATATTTACCCCAAAGATGCAAATGCAGTACAAAGAAGGGCCACATGTACCCCGGTGTTCATAGTAGTAAAGGTCACAATCGCCCAACTGTGGAAAGAGCCAAGATGTCCTTCAACAGATGAATGGATAAAGAAGATATGGTCCATATACACAATGGAATATTATGCCTCCATCAGAAAGGATGAATGCCCAACTTTTGTATCAACATGGACAAGACTCGAGGAGATTATGCCGAGTGAAATAAGTCAAGCAGAGAAGTACTTTTTGATCTAGAGATAGGAAAGGTGGCTTGAACAAACCTGCAGCATCACCCTTTTGTTCTTTCCTCTATGTAGTTGATAATTTCCTTGATTTCATCTAGTCATTCGACTGGAACTTTTATTTTAACAATTGACATTTTAGAAGAAAATAGAGTTAAATGTAGACCGTGAAGCTAGTTCAAAGCTAGGAAAGATTAAAACTCTGTGCCTCAGTTTTGTCATCTTTAATAAATGAGTAGAGAAACTGTACCTACTTCCAAAGATTGTCATGGGAATTAAATGAGGATGAGTGGACAGATGGAGAGAGACAGACAGACATATGTGCTTGGAACAATGTCCAGCACATAGTAAGCACTTCAAAAATATTATTATTGACTAATACTATTTTATACCCTAAAAGTGCTTTACTACTCTGAATATTTCTATTGTAAGACTTCGGTTTGGTTTTATGGATATAATGCTTCTAAGAGGATTTGAAGGGAATAATAAATGTCACTCTTTTTTCCTCACCCACATTCTAAACCATCTAGGAGAAAATGTAAGTGGAAATAATTGATATGAAGATAGTGCTTTTTTATCATTAAGTTGACATTGAAGACCATGGCGTCAGTCATCTCGCCAACTGGTCTTAATCCTTAGCTTCACAATTAGCCAGACTCACCTAGCTACCATCACTAGCAGGGCCGGGCCACACAGAGCTCCCATGGAAAGGACACAACCTGTGCCCTGAGCTTGGCCCATGACTAAGAGAGGAGAGGACGCAGGTCTTCAAGCATGCAGATCTGAAAGAAGGGGGTGGGCGATACCTGCGCCATATGGTCCTTAACCTCCTCAACCTGAGGAGTTGCTCCTCGGCCCCTGGGTGGCTGAACACAGCTCGCATTTGTTCTTCACTCATTCTTACAACTTACAAGTCGAGGCAAACACCCAGTGTAACTCTCTTCTACAGAGCCTCCGCCATGCTTCATTACCCCACCTGGAACATGCAGCTTCCACAGTGGGCTTAGCAGAAGAGGGCACTGGAGGGTCTTGCGTGCCATTATCAAATGCTCAGAAATGATACACATTAATTCCACCTCAGCCCATTGGCAAGAACGAGATATGTGGGCTGTAGTGGGTTGAATAGTATCCCTTCAAAATCAATGACTCCAGGGGACATATGAATTTGATCTTACTGGGAAATAGAGCCTTGGTCTATTTTTTTTAAGATTTATTTATTTTTTTGAGAGAGGGAGAGAGACTGTGAGCAGTGGCAAGGAACAGAGGGAGAGAGAGAGAATCACAGGCAGACTCCCCAGTGAGCGCGGAGCCCTACTTGGGGTTTGATGTCACGACTCTGAGATCATGACCTGAGCTGAAATCAAGAGTCAGATGCTCAGTCAGACTGAGTCACCCAGATGCCCCCCTGGTCAATCTATAATTTTGGTGAAAGTGGACAAATTAGCAAGCCCTTAGCTTGACTTTGCTTGGCTTATATGGTATTTGCATTTTCAATTTTTTGAGGAATCTCTATTCTTTTTCATAGCAGCTGCACAATTTGATGTTCCCACCAGCAATGTACAACTACAAACCTGAAAATGTTTTCTTCTTTTTGATAGAATCTAGATACTATTTAGATAGTATTTAGATACTAAAAAGATAGTATCTTTTTGATAGTATCTAGCCTAACCGGTATGCAGTGACATTTTGTTGTAGTTTTGATTTGCATTTCCCTGATGATGAGTGATGTTGAGCATCTTTTCGTTCACCAGCTGGTCTGTTGTGTGTCTTCTTTGGTGATCTATTCAGGTCCTTTACCCATTTTCAACATTAGATGTTTTTGCTTTTGTTTTTGTTTCACTATTGAATTGTACGAGTTCCTTGTAGATTTTTGAAATTAATCCCTTACCAGAAATATAGGTTGTAAATATTTTCTCCCATTCTGTAGGTTGCCTTTTTACTTTGTTGTTTACTTTGCTGTGCAGAACTTTTTTAGGTTAACATAGTTCCATTTGTCTAATTTTTCTTTTATTGTTTGTGCTTTTCGTGTCATATTCCATAAGTCATTGCCAAGCCACTGTCATGACGATTTTCCCCTGTGTTTTTCTCCTCAGATATTTTTAGTTTCAGGTCTTTCATTTACATCTTTAACCATTTTGAAGTTGTTGTGGTGGTTTTTTTTTTCACAGTAAAATAAGGATTCAATTTCATTCTTTCACATTAGATAACTAGTTTTCCCAACACCATTTTTTGAACAGACTGTTCTTTCCCCATTATGTATTCTTGGCACCCTGGTTGAAAAGTAGTTGACCGTATATGCATCATTTATTTCTGGACTCGCTATTCTGTTCCATTGGTCTTCTGGGCATATACCCAACAGAACTGAAATCTGAATCTCAAAGAGATATCTGCACTCCCATGGTCATTGCAGCATTACTCACAATAGGCAAGATATGGAAACAACCCAAATGTCCCCAATTGACAGCTGAATGGATAAAACAAATGTGGTCTATATGTACAATGGGATATTATTCAGCCTTTAAAAGGGAAATCCCATCATTTGCAAAAACATGGATGAACCTGAAAGACATCATGCTAAGTGAAGTAAGCCAGTCACAGAAGACAAGACTGCATGGTTCCATGTCTATGGGATATCTGAAGTAGTCAAACTCATAGTAGCAGAGAATAGAATGGTGGCTATTAGGGACGGCAGGGGGAGGAAATGGGGAACTATTCCATTGGTATAAAGTTTCAGTTATACAAGATGAATATTCTAGAGACCTCCTGTACACACAGCACCTACAGTCAATAATGCCATATGGTGCACTTAAGCACTTGTTAAGTGAGTAGATCCCATGGTAAGAGTTCTTACTACAAAAAAGGGAGGGGGCACAAGGAAAATTTTGGAGGTGACAGGTATGTATATGATTTGTGTGCTGGTAACATGGGTGTTTATGTTTTTCCAAGCTCATCAAATTTTGTACTTTATTTTTTTTTAGTATGTTATGTTAGTCACCATAGAGTACATCATTAGTTTTTGTAGTGCTCCATGATTCATTGTTTGTGTGTAACACCCAGTGCTCCATGCAATCCGTGCTCTCCTCAATACCCACCACCAGGCTTATCCATCCTTTTGCCCCCGTCCCCTCCAAAACTCTCAGTTTGTTTCTTGGAGTCCACAGTCTCACAGTTCATCTCCTCCTCCAACTTCCCCCCTTTCACTTTTCTTTTCCTTCTCCTAATGCCCTCCATGTTATTCCTTATGCTCCACAAGTATGTGAAACCATATGATAATTGACTCTCTCTGCTTGACTTATTTCACTCCGCATAATCTCCTCCAATATATGTAGTGTTTAATTTTGCCTCAAAAAATGCTGCTAAAGGGGCGCCTGGCTGGCTCAGTGGGTTAAGCCTCTGCCTTTGGCTCAGGTCATGATCTCAGGGTCCTGAGATCGAGCCCTGCATCAGGTTCTCTGCTAAGTGGGGAGCCTGCTTCCTCCTCTCTCTCTGCCTGCCTCTCTGCCTACTTGTGATCTCTCTCTCTCTGTCAAATAAATAAAAAATTTTTTTCTCCCCAAATATGTTTATTTTAATTTTTCAGTGTTACAAGATTGATTGT
>CM052809.1:133875947-133898704 GCA_028533885.1 Nasua narica
AAGAGACTGTCGTTTTTCCACTGGATATTTTTGCCTGTTTTGTCAAAGATGATTTGACCATAGAGTTGCGGGTCCATCTCTGGGCTCTCTATTCTGTTCCACTGGTCTATGTGTCTGTTTTTGTGCCAGTACCATGCTGTCTTGGTGCCAGTAAAGTTCTAAGTAAATAAAATTTTTAAAAAATGCTGCTAAAAATTTGGGGGGGATGTTAAATTTCAACCTATAATATGAGCAGAAGCAGAGTGATGGCAAGTTTATCAGTGGAAGGGGAAGGTCATTGGAATCAAGTTAAGATGAGGTCAGAGTGGATTAGAGTAGGCCCTAACTCAGTGATTATTCCTAGAAGGAGGAAATGTGGGCACGCATATGCGTGCGCGCGCACACACATACACACACACACAGACCACAGACCACCATGTGAAGACTCTGGCAGAAATTGCAGTGACGTGACCACAAGTAAGGACGCCAAGTATCCCCAAGGATGGTGAGCAGCCACCAGCGGTGCTGCCCTGTGTCATTTTGTGTGGTGGCCACAGGAAACCAATCTGTGTCTCTGTGGTTCTGCTCCGTCTCATGTTGTAGATGCGCGACATGCAAGGAATGAGTTAATCAGTCGTCTCTAGCATTAGCCTCCTGTTGCACTCCTGGGGCATCCTATGCGATCCTGCCACTCCCCTTCTGCCTGGACTCACTGTGACTCACCAAAACTCCCCTCACACCCGTGGGTGCATGTCTGTGCAACCTGGACATAAGTTCTAGAGTTCAAACAAGTGACAGCCGCAAATGGAGCTCATCTCCACCGGGACAAACAAAAGCATCACAAGGGTGCCATGGAAACTGCACAGTCAAATTAAACATGAAACACAGGCTTGTCATACACAGCACACGCACACACACACACACTCACCCACCCAACTTACCACTGTCACACAGAGTTCAACTGCATTTACATAGGATGTGGCCACCATTTGGGTTCACAGCCCCCCTGAGCCACGTTCAGCAAATACATCAGGGGCTAGTGGCTCAAGCCAAAGGTGACAGCCAACAGGTTGTCTGCAATTTGGGGCTCTGGAATTGCTGGATGCACACTATTGCCCTCCATTGATTCATGCCTTGCTGCGGCAAACTGTTCCGAATTGAAGCTCAGTGTAAAGGCTTTTAAGACGGCAATCCATATTTCATTTCTTGCCATAAAATAATAATTTGAGAAATGCAGAGAAATACACTGCTAACAATTTAACATTTACTTTCAATAAATAGGAAGTATTTTACAGGGAACTGCAGCCCATTATAGAAATCATAATTCATGCTCCGTGCCAAGAAAATGTATTCTCAATCTCATTGCACCCTGTGCCCAGCTACAAAACCCGAAACTCGCTCTGCATTATAGATTCTCATTATGATAGGTTAACAAATCTGGGGTAAAAAGTCCTGTTGAACACAGCCTGCACATTTCAAATGAAGACGCCAAAGCACGTCAGGCTTTCCTGCAGGGGCGGCAGAGCTGAAACTGCCCTTCATTTCCATGAGGCAACTATGAACGCTGAGATACAGATTATCACACATTCAAAAGGAGCCTGCCTGTGTAGTTCCTGCTAATTTACGCCTCCTGCAGCTCCAGTGCAGCAAGCCTCTTTCTTGCTCTGAGCTTTTTAGAAAATACCAGCATTTGAATCTTGAAATTAATCGTGTTTAAGCAACACCACAAATGCCGCACCTGTGAAGATCTTTTCCAGGGCATTTATGACTTGCATTTACGATAATCTGCACTGATCTGTCATCCTTCTGGAATTCAGACCTCATGAGACATAAGGCTTCACCGATACAAAAGCAGCAGCCTCATTCATCTTAGAGGTAAAGAATACCAGAAAGGTGCCAGGTGATACAAATACAGTATTTCGAGGAATTACAATTAGAGGGGAGGAATGAGTCAGCTGTTTATTTTGCTTATTAAAGAAAAAGCTTTTTTCCTACATCCACGTAAAAGGTGCTATGCAGATACCAGAGGGTCGTCAGCAGGAAAAAAAAAATGTAAATTTTACCTTTAAATGTATCATTGCACCTATAAAGAAATTCCCAGACTTGAGTGTATGTGTGAGTGTGACTTGTCACACTCTGTATTAATGAAGGATCTAACACATATGGAATTTTCCTCTCTATCTGCCAGAGCATACTTTGAGAGAGAAAAGAAAAATTTATTTTGAATAAACACAATTAATTCCCTGAAAAGGAAAACAGTTACTTCCTATTTCTCCACCGTTTAGAGAAAAAAGGGGCAGCAGAGTAAGAGAAGATGGGGGCAGTTGGGCTTATTAATTCCCGAAGCAATATACACATAGCATTTCTCTACCTAGATATTAGAGCGGAAATACCGCTTGATTTGTTGAATTCCCTTAAAAATGTGAAACCAAGGGCAAGGCGTTGTGTACATTCTCGCTAATGTCTGTGTGAGTTAAATCAGCCTGTCTGCTTTCTGCCTCTCAAGGTTGAGATTGTGTAATGGTCCCCACTGGGACGCCAAGGGCAATGGTAGAAAGTAAGAAGTCAAGCAGGCATGGAATACAGGGAGAGCCTAGGCCAGCTGGGGGAGGCTGAAATAAGACCTCTCACATCCTGATTTAAGGATGAACTTGAATTTGGCTGTCTTGTACACATATCCACCCTCCCCATACTCGTCTTGTCTATTCAGCCAGTTGAAATTATAGGACTCTAAGGAGGCTTGTGCAAACGCACTTGCCTGTGCTCATTGAAAACTGTTCTTCACTTGAGTTCTTGAGTTCGTCACTCAAGGCTCATTTAGGGTGTTCACCTCAGCACATGAGACACGGCCGAAGATGCCTGAGAAACGTCTTGAACCCTGTGGCCAAAAGTCCATCTGACTGCTAGGGAGTAGAGAGCGGCATTATTCTGTGTGATTATGAAAGCACGACAACTACTGACGAGAGGAAATACAGGGAAGGGAGTTCTGGCTGACCGTAAAGGAAGAGCTTCCTCTCACTTAGAGCTGCTGAAAAGAAAGTGGGCTATTTAGAGGGACTGTGTTCTCTGGCCCAAGAAGACAGGCAGTGTTCCCATCTTCAGTGTGATGTGAGTTCCAAGATTCCAGCACTCTACGGGGGAATTTCTGCCTGTTGGTGAGTTCCGTGGGGGGAGGGGGGGTTAGGAATCGCAGGATGTCCTGAGTCAGACACTCTTTTATCAAGTTGGGTGTAGCAGGAAATAGAGCTAGAATGTCCACTGGCGACAAATGGCATCTCTTAGGTGAAGGAAAGACAGCTTTGACTTCAACATTTGGCTCTCTCCAATGTTTGTGTCATCACCACACAGACTCCTAGTAGCTAAAGCAGGCCCTTCTGGAAGACGGTCAATGACATCTACCAGGTGGTTTAAAGAATGCTGCCGGGCTGAACCGGAACTTCCCGGTGCTGAGTCAGAGCAGGAGGAAGACCCCAGGGGTGTGCTGAGAACCACCTCGGCCTTGCAGTTCACCAGAGCTGGGATCCCCACTTTATCTTCACTATACACAGCACCTGAGGAAAGTCACTTAACCTCTGCGAGCTTCCCTTCCACATTTACAAGAGAGAGGATGGTACTTTCCTTCTCATTTTGATAAAAAAAAGTATATCCCTGGTACATAGGAGGCACTCAATAAATTATAGCTATTATAATCAGGTGAATTGAAGCCGCTATATGTTGAATATAATGGAAGATTTTTCCGCAGAAAAACTTTCTTGGCACTTTCTAGGTGTCACTTGATTTAATGCTGGCCTTTCATGACAATCACAGGAGACATCACTCACTCTGCACAGGGACCAGACGCCCAGAGACGATGAGGAAAGATGGGCTCCTTTCTTGAGTTTGAAACTTCTACAGTAATCTGTCTTTCAGATCTTGCTGACCAACAGAACCCAAGAGCACTTGAAAACTCCATCATGATCTGTCCTGAGCCCTCAGCCAGCATCGTGATTTTTCTGGTAGCCTCACAAGAAGTGAAAGGAAGCTGGCTCACCATTGGGTCCTCACCTGTGTATACATCCATCTTACACGACAGTCCAGGACTCGGTTGGCTCTGTGCAAAGAGCCACAAATATGTAGCTATACACAATGAAAGGGGATGATTCTTCAGTAATCTTGAAGTCTCTGCTGTAATTTTGTTCCGTTTACATGCCTTTTCTCTTGTGCATTATTTTTTAAATTAGTAAGCCTTATTTTTATGAATAGTTTTAGGTCGAACAATTGTGTGGGAAGTATGGCGTTCCCACATAGCCCCAACACATGTATGATGCCTCCCCCTCACTATCAACATCCGGCACCAGAGCAGTCACATTTACTGGAATGATGAACCTGCAGTGACACCACCATCATCGGGGGTCATAGTTCACATTATGGTTCACTCGAGCTGTTGCGCCTCTGTGGGTTTTCGCGATGCGTGATGACGTGTATCCAACATTATAGTACTACATGGGGTTGTTTCACTGTCCTGGACATTTTCTGTGCTCCTCGTAGTCCCCTGGTCACCAGCCCGTGGCAACCACTGATTTTGCTTGTCTCATAGCTTTGCCTTTTCCAGAATGTCAAATAGTTGGAATCATACTGCATGTGGTCTTTTCAGATTGGCTTCTTTCACTTAGTAGTATGAATTTAGGGCTCTTCCATGTCTTTTCATGGCTTGATAGTTCATTTGTTTTTAGCACTGAATACTATTCCATTGTCTGGACGTTTCACAGTTTACTTATCCATTCACCTACTGAGGGCATCTAGCTTGTTTCCAAGTCTTGGAAATTATGAATAAAGCTGCTATAAACATTTGTGTGCAGGTTTTTGTGTGGACATAAATTTACAACTTCTTTGGGTGGATGGCAAGGATCACGAATTCCGGAACATATGGTAGGAGTATGTTCAGTTTTGTAAGAAACTGCCAAAATGTCTCCCAAAGTGGTTGCACCATGCTGTATTTCCACGAGTGAGAGTTCCTGTTTCTCCACATCCTCACCAGCATTTGGTGCTGTCAGGGCTCTGGATGTTGGCCCTTCAAATAGGTGTGCAGTGGTATCTCATTGTTGCTTTATTTGCATTTCCTTGATGAGCCATGATGTGGAGCATGTTTCCACACGCTTGCTAGCCATCTGTGTATCGTCTTTGGTGAGGTGTCTCTTCAAGTCTTTGGCCCATTTTTTTAATCAGGCTGTTCCTTTTCTTATTGTTCAATTTTACGAGTTCTTTGTATATTTTGGATATATCATATGTGTCTTCTGCAAATATTTTCTCCTAATGTGTGGCTTGTCTTCTCATTCTCTTGACAGTTTCTTTCACAGAACGGATGTTTTAAAATTTATCAGCTTTTCCCTTTAAGCAATACTGGCCTACTGGAAATTTTAAAATATGGTTTTGCTTTTCTAGCTCCAATAGCCTTGACCAGCCATGGGCTTCCGCTGTGACATTCACTAGGGAAGATGCTCCTGACCCTTCCATCCAGAGGCACTAGAAACAGTACCAGGACCCGTCGGCAGTGTCCCCCTGAGACCTGCAGATACACTTTGAGTGGCTCCCTGCAGGGGCCCTGCCAACACCCTGCCCACGTTCATCTGGGTCTGAAGGATCCAACGTGCTGATGGGAACATGACCTCCAGCTGTTAGACCACATGAGACTGACAGAAAGAATGGTAGTGTGTCATTACCTGCACAGAGCCTCAGTGATTATGTCTGTCCTCTAAATGACAGCACTGATTAAATACTAATTAATTCCTCAACAGACTGAATTAAATAATCAAGTAAGCTGCAGGTAATGTAATTACAATAGTTATTTAACATTTAATGAAATACTCCTATAAGTATTGACATGGCAAGTCTTCCCTCTGTTGAAGCAGCCCCATTACTACGGAATGACTTTCCTATGAGGATCTAAGGATCCAACTGGCAATTTATGATTCCCTCATGGATCTAAATTTCCAGGTGAAAAGAAGGCCGGTTTCTCAGCCTCTGGCCCAGACCGCACTGTGCATTGGCACCACTCTTGCCCTGTCGACCAGCAGTGGGACCAACCAACATGTGACGGCGCTCCAGGAATGCAACACCCTAGTGACCAGAGGACAGAGAAAGGTTTTCCCTGACTTTGCCTGTGATCGGTTCCCACTACTTCTCTTCGGGAACCCGCCGGAAGATGAATAGCCACAGTGTGTTGGAGGAGCAGATTTTTTTTTTCATTGACATAGCATCGACCCTCAGATTTGCTCATCCTGAAATGTCCCCCCAGGAAGGTGGAAACGTGTTCATTAGGCCAGAGCAGCTTAAATGTGCCCAGAAGACTCTTAATTACAAGTTGACTGGATCTCAGCTTTTTAATCAAATTCCCTTGTGACTCTGTATTATTAAACAAATAGATGGGCAAGACAATATTACGGTAATATTACTTGTTACTAAAGGTAATCCCATATTCTTTCTACCTCCACGGAAATATTTGATATTAATAAAGGCAAGACACAACAGCTGAGGAGGGTTCATGCTTTCTGGGTAATTTTTTGAGAGTTTGGTTCTTTTGCTTCCGTGTTTCAGCTTTAAGGTAAACAAGCTCCCTTTCTCCACCCTCCCCGGCACCGCGTAATGCTGACCCTGAATAAGAAAACTCATCGGCAAGGCAGTTTTTAGCCTCGCAGTCTTATCATGAATATTTACTATCTGGCTGGGAGCTGGCACACGGCTGCCCGCCTCTCGGCTGCCCCTCCGCAGCCTGAGCCATTGTGGGGAGAGGGTTGCCATGGCAACGGAGGGCCGCAGCCGGTAAAGAAACTGACAGTCACCCACACAAAGCATGCCGGATCTGCGGGCTAATTAAAAGGTTCTGCGCTCGGGTCACCTTGTAAACGAGAAATGCCAGTCAGGAAGCCGTGGTCACCAACGGCTCTGCCGAGGAGCCCCCGGAACTCCCCGCCACCCTGCAGGTGCTGGCTGTTCCCCGAGTCCCGCCCGCTGCCCCTGAGTGAGGAACCCGCGGGTCATGCTAACTCCTTGGCTGAGCCATCTTAGGAAACGGCCTGAATCTATTTTTTGCCAGCAGGCACATAAAGCAGTGGACTGGAGTGATTGATTAAAAGCAGGCTGCTTTCCTTCGGATCCTGATTTAGATCTGATGTCATTTGTAATTGAAACTGCTTTCAGAGCTTATGGGCTGGGAGGGGGGGGTGTGGGGACAGTGGGCAACCTGATGGTAGCACATCATCCTCTAACGAGGTTGGAACAAACTCTTCCCTTGGGTGTAAATGAGGAGATGCCCTCTTTACAGCGGGGTTCTTGGGGCAGGACAGCTCTGAGCCGCTCCAATGTACCAGGCAGCCTCAAGAACATTGAGTCAGCATCTCGTCCCAATGGCCCACGGCTGCCCATTAGCATTTCAGCTCTCTGTTATCCAGCCCCAGTGCAACTCTGCACTCACGCCTCCCACTACACACCCCACGGGGTGTACTCACCCCCGAGCGGTTCCACTCGCTGAACTCTGACTCTTTAGAGACCCATGGGCATGAGGCAGAAACAGAAAGGGAAGCTCGCAGAGAAACAGAGGTGGCCACAGGAGAGGCCGGGTGTTACACAAGAGCCTACTGCCACTTACAAAGGAAATCCGCAGCCACAGGGAAGCAGCTAGATGCAAGACGGAGAACTTCACTGTGGCCTGCCTGGGGCTCCCAAAAAACCAAAGTCGGGAGCTGCTGGTCCACTCACCTTGGTTAGCACATGTGTATTGAATCTCCGTATGGCCTCTCAGAGCAAAGAGGTCCCAAGTCTCAAGTCATCGGGGAGTATTCAGAGGGGCACAGGATCCCCAGGGACAGCCTTGTCTTCCTGTCTCTCTTATTCCCAATGGCTAGAGCTCCATTCTGAGAGATGGAAAAGACTACACAGGTTCTGGAAGCAGACACAAGGGCTCACCTCTAGTCTATGTAACCTGGAGCATTCCCTCATACTTCTGCACCCCTGTTTCATTACCCTGTGAAGGGGCAGCCATAGAACTTCCTTCATGAAGTCACCACAATAACAAAATAAGGCAATCTGTTTAAATGCTCAGAGAAATGTCTCAAGCACCGTAAGGCCTCAGGAAACACTGCTGTGTGTTAAGGGTTGAGCTGTGTCTCCCAAAAAGGATACATAGGAGTCCCAAACCCTAGTATATCAGAATGCGATAGTATTTGGAGATGGGCCTTTACGGAGGTAATCAAGTCAAGATGAAGTCATTTGGGATGGGCTCCAAATCGTGCAACTGGCGCCTTTATCATAATGGGGAATTTGGACACTGAGGCCAACATGTACAAAGGGAAGACAATGTGAAGACACAGGGAAAGCACCAGATGAAGATGGAGATGACGCATCTATAAGCCAAGGAGCACCAAAGACTGCCAGTGGACCCCCCAGAACCTGAGAGGCAAGGAGGACTCCCCTGCAGATTTCAGGTCATGGCCATGCTGACGCCTTAATTTTGCGTTTTGCCTCCAGAACTATGATAATAAATTTCTGTTGTTTAAGCCAGTTTGTGGTGCTTTGTTACAGAAGCCTTAGGAACTGATTCAGTGTGTTCATTAGAGTACATGTTAATAATAAGTTCTAACCTTAGAAACTCCAAAATGCATGTGCCCACCATGTTGTGTTCCACCATGTTGGTGGAACATTCTACTTCATGAGCTCCTGCGGGAATCCAGCTTTGTTCCACCTTGTGGCTCCACCATCTATATTCTGATCCCTGGAAAGGGATGGGAGAGAGTCTGGGACACATGGTGTTGGGGCTTCCAAGTTCAGGAAGGACCTAACCACGAGGGGCAGGTCTCACTTCCCATCAGAGAAGCTTGTCATATGGCCACCCCTGGCTTCCTGTGGGGCAGAAAGTAGAGTTTCCAGTGTTCCCAGGTGTGATTTTTTTATTAATACCATTTTGTGGGAAGCACCTGGGTGGCACAGTCGGTTAAGCATCCAACTCTTGGTTTCTGCTCAGGTCATGAGCTCTGGTTTCTAGGATTGAGCCCCGCATGGGGCTCCACACTCAGCGTGGAGTCTGCTTGGATTCTCTTTCTCTCCCTCTCCCTCTCCTACTCATGCTGTCTCTCTCTCTCTCTCTAATAAATAAATAAATAAATAAATAAATAAATAAATAAAATCTCTAAAAAAATACTATTTAGTGAGTGGGAAATCTGACACTACATTTGAAGAGAAGAGAATGCAGGGATTAGTTCATGCCAAAACCAAGAGCATAGACATGTACCTTGTACCTCCCAATGGGTAAGGTTTGATAGAATCAGCTCATTCAGAAGAAGCAGTCTCCCTATAGTACCTGGGCAGAGTCTCCCAAGAGAGATTCACAGGGGATGCTCCCAACTGAACCCACTGTAGCCGCCCTGCACTTCCAGGATCTTTATTGGAGAAGTAAGCCTACCAGCAACCAGTTTAATTGTTTCTTGAATTGTCATTTCTTTAGCAGCCACAAGGTTTCGGCCATCAATTCAGTGGCTTTCTTAGTACAATTTTTACTAATAACTATGACAAATAGGCAAGTGTTTCATGATTGATGTAAGCCTCTTTGTTAAAGGTAGTCATTCATCACTAACCTCCTTAGAAATGGCTGGCAACTCATGCACCTTCTGAAATACTCTGAAACATAAAGATGCAAGTATTTATCAATTAATTTAAACTCTAGTGAGAGTTTTGCATACACAAGGACTTTAGGATTTGGCTTAATGGATTGAATTTAGACTACTCCACAAATGAATTCCGAGATCCGAGTTATATATATTCACAAAGCTGAGACTTCATGAAGTTTTCTTGGCAGAAGGAAAGAATATATTAAAATCTGGACTTCTTATGTGTTTCCCAGAAGAAGTCGGCAGTCAACTTCTTCCACCATAAAATTAATCCAGAAAGTAAATGAGCATAACGTAAGCAATAATTCTGTTGGGGCACCGAGGTAACTTTACTGACAACGATATCCAACAAAGTTTTGGTCCCGTTGTTCTGAGGCCCTTTGAAAACTATGTCAAATCTCACTGCATTCAATTTGAAACAGACCATAAAAGATTTCCAGGAAGCTCTTGTGGGGATCAAAATGAAGATTTATAGAATGGCAATAAATTTGATTTCGAAAATGACTTTTGATACCATGGCGTTAATGACCTTTAGGGAAATTCTTCTCAGGAGAAGTATTAGGTCACGGGTTATTCAATCAGGGAAGCAATGCTGAAGTAGGGAACTTGCAAATTAAAGATAGCGCCATTTGTCTTAAATCAATCAGAGCAAAGAGTACAGGAACCAAGTCCCAAAAGATAAAGCAGAAAGTCAAGCCAAATTTGATTTTCTTTATGTCACCCAGCCTCATAGTGCTGCAAATACGATGAGACCTTATTCCAATGATTCTATAGATGAATTAGTGGCCAGAGAAAAGAGGTAAATGATTCCACAGAAGAAAGAGGAGGAAAAAGAGAAGGAAGAGGAGGAAGGAAGAAAAGGAGGGAGCAGGGAAGGAGGGGAAGAAGTTTCTTACATCAAAACCATGAAACACCTGAGTTTATTCTACCCAACCAAAATTCTTTAACAATAGTCCAGTGACTTAGAGATTGGATGGAGGTCAGGACTGGAAACCAGTAGAAATGCCCCATCTTATCCGGATGTGTTCCTAACAGCTTTCATCCCAGCAGTTGCACAGCCTCCTAGACACCTGGCCAAAAAGCAAAGCTGGTCACTTACTCTCCCCATAGGCAGTAGTCTTGGGCTGTTGGAAGCCCACATGGCCCATGCAGAGACAGAGGGAGAGGGGTTTACCAGAAGCAATCAGAGATCGCCCATCCCAGAGCCTGAAGGCTATAGGCTCCTCAGGTCCTGGAGGGAAAAATGCCTGACCTTGATGACTGCACTCCAGATCTGCCCCAGGGTCCCTGCACCAGCATGTCCCTGGGCAATGAGGCTTCCTGCACTGGCCACGCAAGGAAGACTTCTGTAGGCTATAGGTGTTCATCTCATGGTTTGTTCCATTATTTTCAAAAGGACACACTGGATCTGGCCTCAGCCCAGCTGGCAAGTTTTCTGGACTAGAAACTGTCAACCACTTGCTGGGACCATATACAATTTAATATGTCTTTGTGTGGTGTAGAACAAAACCAGCTTGACTCCCTGCAGGAGGGGTCAATAGAACCAGCCCTCCAGGGAAGTTATATCATGACCCTAGAGAAATCGGACATGTGGGAACCCAACCAATTAAAACACAGCTGATCAGGAGGTCATAGGCCACTCCTGCTATCTCTACATCCTGATTATCATGAGAGCTAAGAGATATTTTACAATAAGCATGGGTCACAATTTTATAAGTAACCACGTTTGTACCCAACACAGAAAATCTCTTGATCCAGAAAGATCAGACAGAACAAGTGCATTAAGGTCCATGAAAACAGAAGAGAAACAGCTTAGGGAAACATTGGCCACCTCTATGAACTTTCCCTAAAGCCCCTCTCCTCTCATGGGTCCCGTGGGGAAAATCCAGAGTCCTGGGACAGAATCAAGCCAGTTGTTAGGACAGTATGAGTGGTTGAGTTGGGATGTCTATATAGAGAGTAGAGTATTTCTTTAGGCAATGGCAAGAAGAGTCTGAAAAGCAGCTTGCCAAAGCAGCCAACAGGCAGACTGTTGAAGGTACAGAGTGATTCGGACACTGTCTTCATCGGCTCCAGGATTTCCCAAAGATCAAGAAGCCCTTTAATCAGTTAAATGAGGCCACTTGGTGCAGCCATACATAGAGCTCCAGTAGAATGTTTTCACTTCTCTCTGTGCAGACCCTTAGAACAAGGCCAGTCCTCTCTTGCCCTTGGCCTCCCTCTCAGATACCTTAGAAGGACGAGGGTTGAAGGAATTACCAGGATTAATGGAAACATTCAAGTCTGCTTTGGACTTCATTTCAACCTCATTTATCTGAATAATCATGTGTGCATGGAGCCAGGGAGGAGGGGAGAGAGAGCCAAGACTGGAGACCCGCACCTCCCCTCCCAGTCCCAAAGGCAGCATCTCAGAGGACAGGGAGTCTTCAACAACTATAATCCTGATTTTTAGCACCCTCTCCTTCCTTCAGATGTCCCTCGTGTCCTGAGTTACCCAAGGAACCAATACTTCCTTCCTCGGCAACAGATTCCAACACCAGCCTTCTCCTTGACACCCCCCTCCCTTGATGTAAACCCCCTTGATGTAAACGCGAGTGTCTCAAACATGTCTCAAACATGACACACCCCTCCCAAACCTGCTGCCCCTCCAGTCTCCCCATCTATGTGCCCTGGAGCACCATAGTCCCAGTTGCTCAGACAAAACATCAAGGAATTATTCTTGATTTCTGTCATCCTCTCACATCCTACATCCCACCCTTAAGCAAATCCTATTAGCTCCACCCGCAAAACATAACCAAAGCCATCCTGCTCCCTATCCCCACCCTCACCAGGAATCCCCGACTACAACATCTCTCACCCAGATTATCAGAATAGCATCATGCTTGGGCTCCCCACCTGCACTCGCGCCCCTCTTCTCCACCTCCTCATGGCAGAGTGGTCTTTAAAAAACACAAATCAGATCATATTCTTCTCCTCCCTCAGCCCTTGTTAAAAGAAATTCTGGGTCCAATGGAACTGGTAACTAAAACAATGAACATGATGACGATAAATGATGCAGACTCTGGAGGCAACTTTAAGCATGGCAGCAATATCCCCCGGAGATCCCCCAGTGAACCTTCCAGGAACAGACATGCCTGCAGAGCTCTAGACCCTCACGTCTAAGTGCTCGCTCAGTTTCTTCACTTGGATGTCTCAAGGTGCTCTCAAATTCAACATAGCAAACACCAGACCCTGGACTCATCGCCTCCACCCCTTGCCCTCCCACCACCAACATGGCTCCAAACATTCCCCCCTCAGCGAATGGCACCACCATCCACCAACTGCATAAGCCACAGCCCAGGTATGACCCTTACCGTCTCCCTTTTCTCTCCCAGGGTCAACTCAGCACAAATTCCTGCCTGTCCCACCTGCTGAATACCTGTCAAATCAATTCACTGCTCGCTATTACCACGCACGCCTCCCTATTCTACAAGAGTGTGTCTTTCACTCAATTGGTCTTCTCAGGTCCAGCGTGGTCTTCTGGCCCATCTATTCCCAGAGTATAGGCATCTCAACAAATGGACCTTCCCCCATTCACAGGGAATTCTAGTTCAGGGCTACATGTTCTCAGTGAAGTGTCTTCTGTTTCTCCAAAGAGCACATCTAATTTATCCTTCAGTGTGATTGTTTGATTAGTGAGTGTTTCCTCACCAAAGTGTGAACTCCAAGATGGTGGGACCAACCCCAATTTCCCCCACCCTTGTACCCCATGGTACCAAAGACCAATTTTTGAATGAATATCTCTTCACTGGCAACATTTTTTCACAGAGAATCAAAGTCTGAACCCAAGAACTCACGCTGACCGTGGAGGGCTAGCAGCTTGAGAGAGTAGATATTTTGGCGCAGGTATGCCCTCCCCTTCTGAGAAGGGCTTTGGGCACTGACACCAACAGCATCTGACAAAATTTCCTGCTAGACTTTAAAAGATGATCACAATCAATGAAAACAGGAGTAATAATAATTATTGCTGGTACTATTCTGGAGCTTTTGAGTTCCCCAGGCATTTTACAGGCATTCCTGAATGCTGCAAAGATGTCTGTGGGAAGTCACAGCCACCAAGCCTAGCTGGCACAGATCTCCTCCCTAATCTATTTGTAATCTTGGTGGGACAAGGAGTAGAAATGACTCACGGAAGGCACTGAGCTAACACAGGTTCAACACACCGCCTCAGACAAGTACAGTGAATTGTAAGAGTTGTGCGGTTCAGCCAAAGATGATACCACCCCCTAAAGAAGGATTAGAACCGGTCCCAAGAATGGCAGTCATTTCTCCTCTACATATCCCTACCCACCTTTCCGTGGTCCTAAGTCCTATATCATCCCAGATGTCACTGTCGGGACCAGGAGGCCCAGGAACGAGGCCTACATCCTCAGCAAAGTCAGGGGAAGGGATCTCATTCCACCTGAAGTCGGCCGTTGCCCACAGGAGAGCTGCCTGTCTTCCTGACGCTGAATTGTGCCTTGCATGCCTGAGTTTGACCTTAGAGGGCTACAAATGAGCCCCACTCAATGTCTTGTTAATCCAAACTGCTTCTGCTCTTCTGATCCTTTTATTTGAGCTGTTTTGTTTTGCTTCCCTTTGCTTCCCCAGGGAAACAGTCTTGGTTTCATGTGGCAGATGCTCAAGGGTTTCATAGGAAATAGTCTTATGCACACACACATGCACTCGCACGTGCACACACATGCACCTTCCATAGCTAGGGAATACAACCTTGCAAAATAACCAAGATGTTTCTCTACTTCAAATAAGGTCGAAAGTAACAGAGACAGAGAGACAGGGCGAGGAAAGTTTGGCAGCAACTTCCACGTTACTCCTCCAGGCACCTGATCAATGATTCTTAATCCCCAGTTTGTCTCCAAATTGCTTAGAGAGCTTGTTAAAAATTTAGATTCCTGGCTTCTACCCCAGGAAGTCTGATTTAGTAGGTCTCATGTGTGGCTATAAATCCAATTTTTAGCCAGTGCTTTGCTTGATTCAGAAGATGTTATCCAAGGAGCAAACTGGAATCTGACCCTGAACGTGCCATTCTGCAGCTCAGCGCCTTCAGGCACCCCCCGAGAAGGAAGATTAAAGCCCTCAGGCCAAGCCCGGGTGCTCTGGGCCCAACTCCCCAGGTGCATCTCAGGTTCCACTCACGGGTCCATCACCTTCAAACACAGCCGAGCTCACTCCTCCTGACCCCACAGCATAGCTCGCCCTGGAAGTCCTCACCCCCTCCGGGTGTCGTCCCCCGCCTCTCAGACCACCTCGCAATCTGCTCAGCCACGTCCCTGACTTACTGGGCCTTCTCCTGCCCCTCGGGCAGCCCTGCCAGGTCCCCTTGATGGCCGCCCCAGCACTGCCCTCTCTCACCCCAGCACTGAGGCTTGTTCAGGGCGGACCCCCCACCCAAGTGGAACCAATCCAAGTCCTGCCCTAGGGGACTCCAAAACTCAGGCTGGGCAGAGGACACTGGTCTCCTCTCTGGGTAGCTAAGGCTCCACCTGTGAAATGTGGGACTTCCCAAAGGCGTGTTTCCAACTGCATGACTGAGAGACAGTACAAGGAGGTAGGATAAGCAACAAAAGAGATGAGTGCCAGCTAGACGCTCCTTCCTCCACACCTTCTCTCCCTGCACACCTTTCCTGAGGCTGACTCATTCTTGTCTTCGTGTCTCCATCATGCGTCGAGCATTAGCTCCCCTGGGGCTACCATAACAAGGTACCACAGTCTCAGTGGCTTGAACAACAGAAATGTACTTATTTTCTCACAATTCTGAAGACTAGGAGTCCAAGATCCGGAGGCTGGCAGTGTTGCTTCCCTCTGACCCGTCCTCCTGGGCTGGAGATGGCCGTCTTCTCCCTGTGCCCTCGCATGGTCTTCCCTATCCACCTCTGTGTCCCGATCTCCCCTTCAGTATGGCCCTAGTCATCCTGGAGTAGAGCCTGCCCAGTGACTTTGCTTTAACTTAATCCCCTCTATAAAAACCCTGTCTGCAAACACAGCCCCATTCTGGGGCGCTGGGGGATTAGAACTTCAACATATGCTTTTATGGGCACAGTTCAGCCCATAAGACACCTCGCTCTTGCCATAATAAATGGCTTTGTCTGGTTGGCAGGACTCCTGTAAACCGTGAGCATCCTCACCTTCTCTGTGTCCTAGGCAGGTCACCAGGCACGACAGCGTGGGGACTGCTGATTTGATGTTTTTTGACTCTCAGGGGCCTGGGAAGATCTCATCTACTGGACCCGGTCTCCCCAGAGAGGGCATGGCCCCCAACCCCCTCTCCATTACGCCTATGAGGCACAGGAGCGGGCATCACGCACCCACCCCACTGACATGGGCCATTCAGGGAAGGGAGCCCCTTGAGAAACCCTTGCAGAGATCTGTACAACATTTACTTTTGCGCCTGGCCCTATTTCTGGTATTCTTCAGCCAAAAAAGAAAGTACTGTTACGAATGATTACTTAGATATTTGGAGTTTTTATTGGAGTTCTAGGAAGCCAAGGATTTCTGACTAGTGTATGAATCACAGGAAGAAACCCTGATTATTTTTTACCCAGAAAGTGGCAGTATTTGATGAGGGATAAATGTAATAGATCATGAAGTGTAACTTCCTTGGATGCTGTTTCAGGGTTATCCGAAGCATCCTTGCCGGAGATGGGAGTCGGGGGGGGGACAGTCCCTGCCCTGTCTCTTCCGTCTGCCCTGAGCCTGATGGGCTGCTTCCAGCAGTTCTGAACCCCCGCTCCCAGGTCTACGTGTAGCTCACTCACGGTAATTAAGGGCCCTCCCTTTTTTCATTCTAATCAGATCAGTAAAGAAGTCTGACAGGGCCAAGCTTTGGGAGGGAGGAAGGAAATGGGTGCTCACACACATTCTCGTGGAATCATAAGGTGGGCACAGTTTGGAAAGTACTGTGGTTGCATCAGCAAAGTTGAAGACGCGCACATGCGTAGATGTCCAAGAAGACATTTCAAAGGACAGTTGTTGCCTATTATTTGCAACATTGGAAAAAAGGGAATAACGTAAATGTTCATCAATAAAATACCATAAAAATTCAATAAGCTAACCAGAATTAATGTAGCAACCAGATGAATCTTAAAACCATAATGTTGAATTAAAAAAAAAAGTGGACACAATATGGATACTATGCAAAAAAAAAAAAAAAAAGCGTTAACGCAGCCACGCTTGGACCTGCTGCCCTTAGGAAGACTCACTTGCATCTGGGAACTCAGATTTCCAGAAGGTTCCCACCATTCCCTAAAGGACAACAAAGGCTCGATATGGTAAAACTGTGTGCGCAAACAATGCCATTTGGGCTGGAACCTGCTTCCTTTGGGGAGTCTGGAGTCTGGTACCATGCCAGGCAGGGGTACTCATGTGAGCAGCACCTGGTAAGACCCTCGGTCCGGAGCCTCTGATGGGTTCCCGGCAGGCAGCTTTTCCCACGTGGAGGGACCTACCGTGTTCTGTGTGATTGCTGGGGGAAGGCTGGTGGTGCAAGCTTGTGCCCGGTTCCCTCCTGACTTCACCCCTTGCGCTGCCTTCGGTGCACATCCCTGACTGTAACAAATCACAGCCGTGAGCACGACGCAGGCCAGACCCTTGGGGAAGCCCTCAAAGCTCTGGGGACCCTCGAAGTGAACACAAACGAAATGAGATTATTCGTTGTAAGTTTAAGAACATGCAAAACAAGACTATTCATTGCTTATGGGGACACATGCATGATATGAAAGTACAAAAATATGTCCAGGAGGTGTGGCTGGCTGGCTCAGTTGGAAGGGCAAGTGACTCTTGATCTTGGTGTTGTGAGTTCAAGCCCCAAAGCCCCACATTGAGTGTAGAGATTACTTAAAAATTAATAAAATAAAATAAAATAAAATAAAGTAAAATAAAATAAAATAAAGTAAAGTAAAGTAAAATAAAATAAAATAAAATAAAATAAAATAAAATAAAATAAAATATTTTTTTAAAAAAAAACATGCCCAGGAGTAATAAGTGAGTGGAGGGGATTAGGAATATTCATGAAGTTCATCTGCAACACTTTATACCTTTAAAAGGATGAAGAGAACATGGTGAAGGATTAAGATTTGACCTAGCTGAGTGAGTTTGGGATGGTTTCTCATATCGTCTGTATTTTTCTACGTGTTTCCACACTCTCAGAGTGAATTGAAAAGGGATGAACTGCATTGAAACTACACTGAAAGGGATGAGCTATAAGGAAGACACCCCTGAGGTGACACAGGTGAGGAATTTCAACCCTGGCTCGCCTTCCCCTGACTGTGGATCGCGTTCTCCGACCCGATGGCAAACAGCCCTGGGAGAGGACGCCCAGAGGCTGGGATTCCAGGAGTCAGCCACGTAAGTCTGATGTTCTATTCTTTCCGAAGTAGGGAATTTATTGGGGGAGCCACACCCTTCATACCTGAAGAAGGTTGGAGGCAAATGACAGGAATAATGGGAAAAGCCCAAGGCAGCAAGGAAGGAGATCCAGGCTAAGTGAAGCCATCCGTCCTCTATTTCATTATGAGTGGCCATAATGAAATGGCCACTTGTTTTATAAATTACACCAGCCTTGAGGGGCCCTCCCATGAGATGGTGATTCTCTTGTTCCCTGAAAGGGCTCCCCCGAGGGGAAGATATGGAAGGGAGATGGGGTTGGGGACAACTGTGATGGTGATCGTGGTAATGATCTATCACTGTCTCGACATGTAGCTCATCGACGAGAACAATCTATCACGTGCCCACAAGGTACTGTCTGGGAATGCAGAGAAGCTACGCTGTCTTCTCTGTCTTCAAAGAGCTCACGGTCTAGCAGAGGCGCCATAGGTGGGCAGATTCGAAGGTCCTAGAGTTTGCGTATGGGAAGGCGAGCAGTGGTGGCCCTCCATCTGTCCCGGTCACTCAGCTGCCCACTGCGTCCCTGGGTGCTGGGATACTACATGCCCTCAAAAAGCATTCACTGAACTGAACAAACGCACTGGATCTTGCCCATAACGATCGTGTGCTATTGTACCAACTAAGTCTTTTACTGGTCGAGTATTTGTTCCTAAAGCCACACAAATGGTTATTTCCCACTTGCCTACATAGGCACCCCGGACACACCCAAGGAAGTTACCACACTCCGACTCCCAACCGTGCTGCACGTTTCTTGTAATAGGAGCCTGGATCCTGGTGCAGGTCACTGTGGCCTCCATGCTAAGGCACGGCTACGCTCTCCTGCGGGGGGCAGGGGGGGGTGATACTGACCAAGGGGCCCGGGGGCGGCCCTCTGCATCCATCACTGCCTTCACAGCAAGGCCATGCTTCCCCAGGGATGCTCTCAGCCTCTGCCTGCCCGCTCCTGACAAGCGAGGGCTCCTCCGATCTGCAGCCTTAGCTGGGGGTACCTCACCCGACTGGTCAAATCCTTCTACGACCTGCAGGGTGGTATGAAGCTTTCCTGCTCAACCTTTCTTTCCCCTCTCCGTTCACTGGCATCAGGCCCGCCTCACAGTCTGAGGGCTGTCCCTGCCTCCTTGCGCCCCCACTGTTCTCCTTCACGGGGATTGTCCTGATAACCTCTCGCACGTCTAATCCCATCCAGTGTCTGCTCCTCAGGGGACCCACAGTAGCACGGTTGTTAGTTCCAACACTAACGCAGGACAAAAATACAATAGGAGCTAAATAGTTACTGTTCAATGAATATAAATAACATACTGAGAAAAAATAATGATGGTAAAAGATCTCTACAAGGAAAATACAAACTATTCGCTGATTAGAATTAAAGAAACACTTTAGTCTAAATATCTTGTGTGATCAGTGCATTGTTTGCAAATTTAATATTTGTCAACATTCCCATATTCATGAATGATTAGAAACCAGTAAGATACCATGCTCAAAGCTAGCAAACTATAGAAATAATTTACAACTTGACTTCTGCTTCGTTAATTGAGTCATTCTGGATGCATGGGGGTCCCAACCTCAGCAGCAGTTAAGGATTACTCTAAGAGACGGGCCAAATCTTTATCAACCTAGTGGCATTATTTGGGAGCTAAACTTCTTTGTACTTGCAGTTATCAGCATACGGATTCCTAGTTTTTATTCTGATTGTCATATGCATGAACTTTGTAGCCTCCAAACACTTGCTGAAGATAAGCACTCTAGATCAGTCCAGAGTTGGTGATGCTTGATGTAACGAGAGGGAAGGAGCTCCACCTTGCTCCCTAGAAAATCCCAAGTGAAGAACCAGCACCAACAGGCAGCTACTTGCCGGCCAGCAAGCCAGTGATGTGATTCTGATTCCGTATCATCCCAGTTTACCGGCTGTACGCTGTGCTAAGACACAACATCGAATATGTTTGTTCTAGAATCTTAAATACATTGTCCAGCAGATTTATTTGAATCTAGGATTGTTCTCCTTGTCTGCCTTAAGCAAGAAATGAAAATTACTACCCAAAATACCTATTGAGCATTTGTTATATGCTGATGTTAACTTTTTAAATTCTTACAGCAACCCCAGGAGGCAAGAACTGTTACTATTGCCATTCTCTGATGAGAAAACAGACTCAGAGAAGTTACCTAAGCTGTCCAAGGCCACACAGCAAAACTAGCCAAGACAGGGTATGAAGCTAAGCAGTCAAACTAGAGTATCTTAACAACCCTTCTGTATTTCAACTTTATTTTTTTAAAATCAATAACTTAAAGTGAATTTTTAAAATTTAATTTCATAACTCAGATGGAAGGAAAAAACATTTGGGGTATAAATCTAATCTGGATGACATCATCATAGAAAAAAAGAGCTGCCAACACATGACTTTTTGAAGAAGTCAATGCCTTCGCAATTATGTTCTCTTCCTTTGACAAAGAGATTTTTTTCTATAAGCAGACAGCCTGCTGCTCAAAATTTATTAAAAACATGTTTATGTTCTGCTCAGATCCTTCTTCTGAGTCCAAATGTGGAAATATTTTTCTTGTCCTGCAAGATCACTGGACTGACGACCAAGCTTGTAGTCAGGAGGGAGTGGTCAAGGTTTGCTCTCTTGGCAGCAAGAGGTGACATTTAGAAAGCTTACAAAAGCTACCAATCTGTATAATTCAAGGTGCAACATATAAAATGTGATAAGGAAAGTCACCAATCAGCTCCTTATATCACAAATTTTAATTGGAGGGGTAGTAATATTTTTGAGCATTTAAGCGTTTTTCTTGATTAAATTACTTGGCAATACAACCATTAGTCACAGCATATTCGCTCACCATGCCTAAGGGCCCTGAGCTCTCCCTCCAACTGGAGAGCAGTTCATAGCAAGAGACAGTGGGAAAGAGAGGAATGCATCTCTCAGAAAGCTCTAGCTTCAATTAACCTTGGGTTTCAATTTTTTTTAAAGTAATCAGGCCTCTGAGAATCATGTACAACAGACACCACATGTACGGCATCAACTCAAACATCTCCAAGTCTTGTCCCCAGACTCTCGGTCCAACAACTGATCTGGACCCTATATCAGTAGAGTCCTGGCAGGTCTCTAAGCTTCCGGGAAAATCCTGAGGGCTTAAAATAGGTAACAGGTGTCAAGTGCCTACCAGGAAACCCAGAAAAGAGAGTGATGCTCAACATCACAGATCATCAGGGAAATACAAATCAAAAGTAAAATGAGATATCACCTCACACCTGTCAAAATGTCAACAGGAAATACAAATCAAAAGTACAGTGAGATATCACCTCACACTTGTCAAAATGTCAACAGCACAAGAAATGACAGGTGTTGGCAAGGATGTGGAGAAAGGGGACCCCTCTCGTGCTGTTGGTCGGAATGCAAACTGGTGCAGCCACTCTGGAACACAGGATGGAGGTTCCTCAAAAAGTCAAAAACAGAACTACCCTATAGTCCAGCAATTGCACTACTAGGTATTTATCCAAAGGATATAGAAATAGTGATTCAAAGGGGCACATACACCCCAATGTTTATAGGGCATTATCAACAATAGCCAAATTATGGAAACACGGAAACAGCCCAAGTGTCCCTCAACTGATGAAAGGGTGAAGAAGATACACACAAACACACACACACAATGGTATGTATATGGTATACATAGACACAATGGACTATTACTCGTCCATAAAAAAGAATGAAATCTTGTCATTTGTAATGACAAGTTTTATGCTAAGTGAAATAAGTCAGAAAAAGACAAATACCATGATTTCACTCATAAGAGGAATTTAATAAATGAAACAAATGAGCAAATGGTAAAAAGAGAGAGGGAGGCAAACCAAGAGAAACAGACTCTTAACCTTACGAAGCACATTGATGGTCACCAGAGAGGAAGGGGGGGGATGGCTGAAATAGGTGACGGGGGTGAAGGAGGGCACCTGTCGTGATGAGCACCGGGTGATGTATGGAAGTGTTGAATGACTATATCGTACACCTGAAACTAATATTACACTGTATGTGGACTAACTGGCATTTAGATAAAATCTTTAAAAAAATAAAAGACTTTGGGCATACCAACTGGAACGCAGCTTGAAACTGCAATTTGGAAGATGTGAAGGGTACAGTGAGGGGCTGTTTTTGTTTCCTATTTCCGAGTTAGCTGGCATTTCACATTTTTCACATACATGGGAGAAAGAGTGTCCACTGGTAATTATTTTGTTCTCTGTGTTTTAGAAGAGTACCCCCTTGATGAGTCAATTTATGTCCTCCCCAAAATTATAGCTAAAAGCAAAGATGAGAATTTGATAGGAGAAACAAAGATTCCACAGAGCTGGGGAGGGGAGTGGTTATGGGGCCAGGGACCCGAGTGGTTTCTGATGACCCTAGATAGGGACCATGTGACATTTTCTGAGGACCAAACTCAGTATTCAGTACTCACAGTGGAGATGGTAAAGAGAACCCCTCAATTTTGTGCTCAAAGAATCTAAGTTCAAACACACTCTTCTTTATGGATGAAAAAGCCAAAGTCCAGAGAAAACTCAACACTCACAAAACAGATGATCACATCAAAAAATGGCAGAAGACATGAACAGACAGTTCTCCAAAGAAGACATACAAATGGCTAACAGACACATGAAAAAATGTTCATCATCTTCAGCCATCAGGGAGATTCAAATCAAAACCACACTGAGATACCACCTTACACCAGTTA
>CM052809.1:133899204-133980502 GCA_028533885.1 Nasua narica
AGAGATTATGCTGAGTGAAATAAGTCAAGCAGAGAGAGTCAATTATCTTATGGTCCCACGTACATGTAGAGCATAAGGAAAAACATGGAGGGCATTGTGAGAAGGAAGGGAAGGGTGAATGGGGGGAAATCAAAGGGGGCGATGAATGATGAGAGACTGTGGACTCTGAGGGGTTTGGAGGGGAGGGGGTGGGGGGGTGGGCGAGCCTGGCGGTGGGTACAGAGAAGGGCACGGATTGCGTGGAGCACTGGGTGTGGTGCATGAACAATTAATCTTGTAACACTGAAAAAATAAAATAAATATATTTGGGGGAAAAAATTTTTTTTAAAAATGGTTCTAGGTCTTGCAGCCATTCAGAAAAGAACATGCAAGTCTCACGACCTCCTACCAAGACTTCTCTCCTGGACATCATTAGTGACTTTATTGGAAGTTCCTGGGGAGCTTGGGGATAGAAATCCTACACTGCCATATTATCATAACATAGACGTATTTTTTATTTATCAATTCTAAATACGTCCAGTTGGAAGAAGGAAAAGTTATGATTGTAGCCAACAAAATTGTGTAAAATGGAATCAGTCTGTTGCTAAGCTCAGGTGTGTTTCACTAAGGGTGAATTCAACGTAGAAAAATTTAAGCATGCTCACTTCATTGGCAAACTTTATGTGAGGTATTAAAGCTGAGTCCAGAGGCAGCATTCAAAATACAGTATCAGGAAAAAGCATAAAACACTCTGAAGTGAGCAAATGAGACTGCTTCCAGGCGATCTCTGCCTGAGCAATTACACGGCCATGTCGGTGACAGAGGAGTGACAGTAATGTCGGTGATTTTTGCCCGTAGGAAGCAAGTTGTGTCTGGTGGAGACACACTTGATTACTGCCACTTGCTTACTTACCAGTTATGACATCATACTGATTTCCTCATTAAATAGTGAAATAAACTCTTTGATGTGTGTTAATTTCATGTTTTGGGGCTTACCACCCAAGCAATGATCACAGCCCTGCACAGAAGCAGGGCAGGGGGCGAGGAACACAAGGGTATTTCTGCAATGGCATAGTCTTAACACTCTAATTTGGGGGGATCTGGAATTGAAACATCACACCGTGCAACGTGAAGGAAGACCTGGGCAGAGGGAAGTGGCCAAGTCCTCCCATGGGCCCCGCCCTCTGGCACCAAGCAAACCCAAGACTCTAAACTGGGCACTTCCTGTTTTCTCCCCATTACTGCCTCCACGCACAACACAAAATGGCATCTTCACCACCGAAAAGGAGTCTACTGCCATGAAATGGTTACAAAACTGGCAAACATAGAGTCGTGAGGTGTTCATAACTATGTAAACCCCAAGGTCCTTATTTCCTCCATTTGTAATAGTACTCTTGGATAAAATGCATTTGAGTAATCTTGAATTTAAAAAATGCAAGGTTCAAAGGAACCTTGCAAATCTAACTACTCACAATTAATTCCATGGTCATGCATGTTTTATTTGGTTTTTAAATCTGTTTTTAAAAAAATATCTGCTGTAAACCAGGATTAATCCGATTTCATTATAGTACACAGAGAAATTCTTTCTAAGGAGTAGTTAAATATGCGCTTCTGCATCGGAGCTCCATGAAACAGTTACCGATGTGAAGTTCATCTCAGAGAATATTTTCAGTGGAAATAGGAAGTGAAGCTGGAGTAATAAAATTCAGAGGATGGAGTAATATCACTACTGACTGACATTTCCAAGGAGCGTCACATCACCCTGGGAGGCAGCTGCAATTCCTCTTTCATCCGTGTGTTTAAAGGTTGTAAATGTCACTCATTCCAGCGGAGGCAACAGGAAGGCGACAGCAGAAGTTCCCTGAGAGCTGGCATAGATAATGACTGTCTCAAACTGTGTTTATACACAGTGTCAGCTCTGTGTTTAAACAATTAGAGAGTCGTTTTGACCTCTCTTGGAGTCTTACTGCTAAGTTTTATTTGGAATATGAAAAGGCTTTCTAGTTTCACCTTCGTCTCTTTAAATGTGACTTGATACACTAAGCAGAAGGGATCAAGTCTGACAGCAAATTGCCTATTTGAATCTCAAGGACGCTGGATGCTCTCAGAAACATATCTCAAGGACACAGTTTCCAAGACCTTTACTCTTGGGTTTCTGAGTTGAGATGCTGAGGATTATTGAAAAGAACCCCAAGATGACCCTATCTCAAAATAACTTCAGTCCCCCTATCAGAGGTCTGAACCTCAGAGCCACCAGAAGGGGCTAACCTACCAAAGTAATTTTTGCTGGACAAGTGGGGGCCTAAAATCAGTGGGGGTCCCACATGTATCTCCCCAGAGGGGCACCATTTCCTAGCTCATACATGGCAGACATGAAGGTCTCTACTGAACCTCTTCACCCAATATCATGCCTTCCCCAGAGCAAGATCACATGTAACGCCTGGCTGAGCAGGGGAATAAAGGACTCGGGCTACTTTAGTTAATTCAGGACAACTCTGAAGGGCCATTTTTGCTTCGGAGCTCTCGCGGAGTTGGCCAAGGCCATTCTTACGCTGCATCTCAGCCCAATCCTGCTTCCTCCCTTACCCTGCCAAGAGCTGTTGATACCAGGGGGCTTCTTAATAAATGCCCTGCACACTAAACTCAATCTCACAGTCTGTTTCTGGAGAGCCCAACCTGCAAAAAGAGCAGGAAACGTGAGAGCACACATGCTCAGACCTCAACCTCGGGACCCTGGGGGAATCACCCTGCATAAGAGCCAGGCAAAGCTCTTATTTCTTGCAGATCCCCACTTGTTATCAGTCTAGGGTGACCTGGAACAACTTTCCAGCCAGCACAGGATCTGGCACACAAAGATACTCTTTGGGGCAGAAAATATCTTGGCTGATCTCGTTGCTCCAGTTTGTTCCTGACAGTGGAGCCGGGCTGGAAGAGATCTCTTTTAGCCCTTACGGCCCTGAAATGGGGGTAACTTCTATGGTGGCCAGCAACATGCTCTCTTAGATCCTCTAACTTATAACCCTAATGCGGATTTCTTTTTCATTCTTTATAAAACAGAGATGTGGAGAAAAAATTAATCTTTAATTCCAATAACATTAGTCAGTAACATAAGGGAAAAACCAATTTCTCCTTCGTTAAAGGCCCCAAAGGGTCTTTGGTCTCCAAAGCCATGCTATTCATTGAGTAACACTGATAAATGGATGCCGTGGGTTTCCTCTATCTCAAATGCAAATAGCCACAGTCAAAGATACATTTGTTTCAGAAAAAAACATAGGTTGAGTAAAGGCTTGTGCATCATGTGACGTACATGGATTCTGTATGTCTATAGATCTGTTAGCCGTGGTCGGTAAAAAACAAATGGTAAACGCCCATGACATTGTATGTTGTGTTATTTATGAGGCATAATAAGAAAGGCTTTATATGGAGCACTGGGTGGGTGTGGTACATAAACGATGACTCTTGGAACACTGAAAAAATAAAATTAAATTAAAAAAAAAAGAAACGCTTTATAATCCCATCAATATTAGGGATGTAGGAAATTGATCACTACAGATAATATTCCTACATATTATTTATATTACACAAATCTCATAAGACAGTATTAAGAACACCAAACAAAAAAACTTCAGCTAAAATGACTTAGTGACCATAAAACACAACAAATGTGGATTCTATCTGAGAACACATGTGGGGGTGAATGGCCCTAAGTCGTGTGAGAAAGCACAGTGCAACTGTAATCTGATAAGAATAGGGGAGTGTATACTGGGTATTTACCGCAAAGATACAGATGCAGTGAAAAGGGCCATATGTACCCCAATGTTCATAGCAGCAATGACCACAATCACCAAACTGTGGAAAGAGCCAAGATGCCCTTCAACAGATGAATGGATAAAGAAGATATGGTCCATATATACAATGGAATATTGTATGCCTCCATCAGAAAGGATGAATACCCAACTTTTGTATCAACATGGATGGGACTGGAAGAGATTATGCGGAGTGAAATAAGTCAAACAGAGTCAATTAGCATATGGTTTCACTTATGTATGGAGTATAAGGAAAAACATGGAGGACACTGGGATAAAGGGTAAATTGGGGGAAATCAGAGGGGGAGATGAACCATGAGAGACTGTGGACTCTGAGCAACAAACTGAGGGTTTTAGGGGGGGGTGGAGGGTTAGGTGAGCCTGGTGGTGGGTATTGAGGAGGGCATGTATTGCATGGAGCACTGGGTGTGGTGCATAAACAATGAATCTTGGAACACTGAAAGAAAAAAATTAAATTTAAAAAAAGAATAGAAGAAAGCTGACACTTTAATGTATCAATCTGTTGATGCCACAGATGTCTCATGTTCTATTTTCAAAGTCCCAAGAAAAACAAAGAACCTCTCCTGTCCTCAGTGACACTCGACATTCAGAGACCTATGGCAACTCCATAATGACTCCAATTCAACAAATACTTACTGAATATGGGCACAGGAAATGCACAGGAGTGCTATCTGGTGGGAGCCAGTCTACATGGAAACATAAGGCAGAGGAAGGAAGTCTCTGTCCACCTTAAAAGGGAACAGACTGTATCTCTTCAGGAAAAATTTCAAAAGTTTTGTAAACCACAAATGATTTAGCAAAGTTTTCATAGGATGAGTTCTATTTCAATGGGCAGAGTTAAACACAGTAAAGATGAAAGCAAGCTCTGGGAAGCCAATCCTTCTGGAAGGGCAGTGGGCTGGGAGTCAGGGATCGGACATGAAAGCTGGTTTGGAATCATGCTGGAGAAGGTTGGGTCTTGCCCAGGAGGATTTTGAACCACAGAAGGCACAGGAGAAGTATTAAAGGGTTCTGCTCAATAACCTGACATGATTACTTGAGATTGTCAGAATGAAGAATTAACTGGAGTGGGCCTAGCCTGGGAGACAGGAACCAAATAAGCCAAAAAGGCAAGTCTTAAGCCACCGGTGATTAGTGGTATAAAGTCAAGAAAGAGTTGTTGGTAGGGCGGGCTGTGAAGTGACAGTAGAAAAGGAGAGACAGATCCAAGAGAGAAGAAGAAAGGAAAATCTACAGGGCTCCTCAATGCATTGGATTAGGGGGACTCCCACAAAATAATGCAGAACACTGGAACACTGAAAAAATAAAATTAACGTGGGGAGTGGCCGGCTTGTCCAAGCACCCCATCAATCTTGCAGGGCCCAGTATTGACAGTGATGTGATGGGTCTAACTTTCACCAAGTACCCAGAGAAAAACTCTTCTAGAATCATTTTCTCTTCCACAGCCTAAGCCCCAGCCCTCTGTTACTGGTGTCATTTAGAAGCTGCTTTTTTCCCCTTGGGTTCCCAGAGACCACTTCCATGCTATCTAAAAATGGTCACTTCACACAAAGACAGATAAAAAATTTTGCCCAAAGCATAACCTGGAAGTATTCTGGAGGCCGCTGGAATGTAGTAATTATAATTTAGTAAAAAGAAATCTAATCTATGGTATAGCATTCTCTCCTGAGAAACCATGTGGTCGCGATGATTGTGCAAGCCTCTCCCTCACATCATGGGTGTGTCCCACAGCCCAGGCCAAAGCCCACCAAGTTGCCGGTAGCTGGCTCAGAAGTGATGAAAATAAAAATCACTGTACTCCTTTCTAAAAACCTCCTAGGAGAGCAAGAAGTCTCCAGATAGAAATCAGGAGCACTCCAAAGCTAGGACAAAGATTCAGAGTAGCTGAGTTTGTCCATAGTTTTCCAAGGAAAAGACTGGAAATCTAAAGGACACGTGTGTTATTGTTACTGGAGAAATGAGCAATTAGTGATCCATCAAGACTCATCAAGTCTGTGGTGTGCCGATTTCTAAAATGGCCCAGCAATGGCTCACACACACCCTACAGAATCCCTCCTCTTGAGTTGGGAGGGCCCTGTGACCCAAGTGATGAGGTCTATAACATGGCACCACTAACCTAATCAGGTAAGCCATCACAATGGATACGCTTCTTCCTGGAGAAGGATGTTCAAAGCTGAGTGGCATCTGATGCAAGAGAAATTCTTCACTGCCAACTTTGAAGATGGAGAGGGTCACATACACTGTTTCTGAGCCAATAAACCCCAGCTGACAGTCTGCAAAAGAATGGAGACCTCAGTCCCACAGTCACTAAGAATGGATTCTGCCAAGTTCATGAATGAGCTTGGAAGCAGATCCTTGCCCACGTGTTGGCATGTGTCAGCAGCTCTTTTGTTCCATGCCAACCCAGCTGAGCCTGGGCCCCTGACGCCACAGAACTATGATGTAATAAATGGGCATTGTTCAAAGTGCTAAGTTTAGTTTGCCATGCAGCAATGGAAAACTAAAACAAAGGTCTTCAAGAAATTTCACTTCATTTTGCTGTAATTATTATAGTTATTTTTTAAATATTTTTAAAATAGAGAACATGACTGGGGGAGAGGCAGAGGGAGAGGGAAAAGCAGACTCCCCACTGAGCTGGGAGCCAAGCATAACTCAGGGCTCGATCCCAGAACCCTGAGATCATGACCTGAGCCAAAGTCGGATGCTTAACTGACTGAGCCACCCAGGCGCCCCTATAATTATTATTATTATTTGGCTTCTCAAATATCTCGGTCTGCGTCCCAGTAAGAAGCAGCATGTCAACAAGTAGCCTAAGGAAATGTTGATGGGGAGGTATTTGCAGAGATGTGGATGCAGGTGAAAAAAACAAAAAACAAAAGCAAAAAACCCAACAAGGGTTTTTTGATCCATCCCAACAAGGATGCAGCTCCTTGCGGCTGGGGGCACCAGGAGGCTCTAATGACCAGACCCACAGGCAAAGAGCTGGGGTGCTTCCAGAACCCAGAGAGAAGTTAGCCGAGATGCTGAGATCTCCTAAGTGGGGACCAGAAGATCATCTGTCAGTGCCCCTGGCCAAATCCACTGGGAAGACGGAGCAGAGCTGGCCTATGTGGGTCCGTCTTCTACAGCACGCAGCTGGCGAAGGGTGGAGAGAGGACGTGGGAAAGCAGGTAATAGTCACCAGCAGAGCAAAGACGTTGATGCCCAAGAGGGGCCTGACAGAAGCCGTCAGAGGACGTCCGGCCTCCAAAGAGAGAGAGGCGACTCGTTGTAAACTAAGAAACCAGCAACGCCTATGATAGACGTCATTCCTCTTGAGCTCAGACAACCTTGGACAAGGGCAGAGTTGAAGGCCAGGCCCCAGGAAGGCCAAGGCCAAGAAATGTGGGGCTGCAGGGTCCCAGCAGCCAAAGCACAGCAGGTTTCCCCATTTCTGCCTACGGGGGAGGCGGGCAAGAGTGGCCGAAAGAGGAGAGGAGCCGTGAGTCAAAGGAGGGAGGTGACATTTGCGATGAGTTTGCAAGACAGAGGAAGAGGGCAGGATCTTCCGGAGAGGGGGACGGGGTGGGCCGGGGCACGCGGGAGGCCTCTTCAGGCCACGTGGCGTCCAGGGTGACGAGAGCAGAGAAGGTGCGTGTGTGACTGTGCGTGGCCCTCAGTGGAGGGGACCGTGACGTCAGACGAGGGGGAGGCCCCGTGGCTCGGTGAGCTGAAGTGACAACAAAAGCAATCAAATAATAAAACGCCTGCAGTCCACAGATGCCTCCAATTTGAATATAAACCCCCTCACGAAACAAATTCTCAGGATTAACTTCCAGAGATGAAGTCAATCCCCTTTTCTCATCAGTTAAAATCCAGAAAAATGAAAGTGAAAACGTCTAAGCCAAAGGAATTAAAGTCCAAAATCTACTGTCTAAGGAAAGTTTTGCAAAGGACCAAAAAAACATGAACGAAACATTTGAGTTTAAAGAACATCTGTACTACTGACAAGGCTCAGTAAATGTTATTAAGGAGGGCGCGTCTCGCATGGAGAACTGGGTGTGGAGCATAACCAATGAATCTTGGAACACTGAAAAAATAAAATTAAATTAAAAAATAAATAACTAAATTTTAAAAAATAAAAAAATTTAAAAAAAGAAATGAAACTGGAAAAAAAAAAAGTACCGTCGTTCATCCCATTGCCTCCCAACGCAAGCACCGTAAGGCTCCTTCAGAAGCTGGGCCTGAGTCCTCTGCCCTACAAGTTGTCACGGGTCCTGCAAGGCCTCGGAGATTGGGTTCATTCAACTCTGACGCGCTCATAATGCTCACTCTTTAAGAATCTAAAGAGTTAACCAAAACTGGAAGACAATTTCAGCCCTGGCAGCACACCCCGAAATTGAGAAAACTCAGATCCCATGCAGAGAGCCCATGGGAATCCTGGGCTCTCGGGCCTGATGGACAGCACAAGGGGGTAAGGAGGCAGGGGTGGCGGCCGGGCTCATGGCCCCGATCGCCTCTGTCCACACGCGTGCTTCCTCGTCCCCCCCAGACCTCGTGCACAAAGCACACATTCAAAGAGAGAGCGATCACTGATTTCGCACTGGTGACCACAGGGAGCATTAGAACAAGTACGGGGCCCCCCTGAGCGCAGGGCGCGTGCAGCCAGCCCTGAATGTGCTCTGCAGCCTGTGACGTGAGCCCGCGTGAATCCAGGTTTCCGTCACACCTGCTCTTGGCAGGGCTGTCACCAGACATGGGGGAAAATGCGTCCGAGCCCTTCATCTCAGAGAGTCGTGTTTCAGGTGCGTGCCCCTCCCGTGAAGATCGGGAACTTGCAGCAGCCGGCGCCAGTCCCCAGGTCTCACTGAGAGGCCCCTCCCTTTCTGCATTCACAAATGTTTTCCGCCTCCCTTTTCCTCCTGACTTCTCTGTCTCCTTCCCGTCCAGGGCTCCCGGGGCCGTGGGCTCTGTCGAATGCTTAATGGTTTCTCTTCTGCATCTGGCTGGGCCACGATGATGGCCACTGTCCCCTCGCGCTGTGGCACTGACACCTCCCCGTCCCCACCTGTCCTCCCAGGGAAGACCCGCCCCCAGCAGACGCCTGAACAAGTTCCAGGCAGCACCTCCGGCCCCGGCCCCTTGTCAGCCTCAGATGCGTCTCCAGCTCGCCTGTGTTCCAGGCTCTGCTTGGGGCATCTCTGTTACACCCATCTTCTTCCTGAAATGGGGGAGGATGCGCCCTGTGTTTTATTTCCAGCTTATCTGCACCACCACTTTCAGGAAGGCTCAGCCGAGTTCTAACACTTCCAACTGCTTCTTACTCGGTGCCTTCCCCACGAAGTGGAAAGTCAGCCCAATTTGCTGGAATTGCAAATCTTCCTTCCTTTCATCTGCTCTTAGCGTTCCCGCCTCCAGCATTCGCTTTCCGAGCATGTCCCACCAGATTTTGTCGAGGGAAGGATCCCACAGTGGCGGAGGTGAAATCAGGAAGTTCAGAATCCCACAAAGGTGCTGCCGCTCCGAGGAATATCGCCTGTGTGTTCTTGAGTTAGAGCATCCTGCCCGGTACGGTCGCCATCAGAGCCAACCCAATCCATTCCTAATGTTGTCTTTCCCATCCTGGCGCACCCTCAATGGCCATCTCCAGTGTGCCTTCTCGTGGGGTCCTGATTCCGTCACTGCCTTGGATATGCTATGGTGCAGTAAACTCCGGCTCAGACTTTCTCAGAGATTCTGTGCATACTTTGTGCTGACCTCCCCAGTCTCACCCTCTTAAATGCCCACTTTCCGGTCTCCCATGCCGACCCTGTCCTCAGAGGCCATCGCCTTAGTGGCTCTGCCAGGAGCTCCCAGTGGTGCCTCTGAGACCTTGGCCCAGGTCTCCGGTCTCTCCTGGTGGTTGTCCCAGATCGTTTCCTGAGACCTCCACCTGCCTTCCTCTGTTAGACTTCTCTGGTCCTCTGTCACCCATACTGATTTGACAAAAGCAAGAAATCTCACTTTAAGTACTCGCCTTAAGAGAAGTTAGATGGAAGGCATCTCGCTTTCTCTTTCCTGCCTCGCACGGCTCTGCTTCTGGCCCCTCCTGTTTCCCTTCTAAATGCAAGTCCCAGGGACAGGCCCGGTGTCACCGCGGGTCCTCCTTGGTCCCAGAGACAAGGGACTATGGGCACGTCAGCTGTTTCTCAGCCTTTGGTTTTGCAATAATTTTATTGCCTATTTTGTCTCCATCTTAACCCATGTGGATAGATGGCATCTTCTCCTTATAATCAGGGCCCAGTTGTTTTATTTGGATATTAAGGAAATTTACCACCATGTACGGCTAAAGCAATCATTTGGGGGGCGGGACTCTGAAGGCACAAAAATCGAGGTCTCCATCTGCGCCTTCTCCCACCATGAGCCCTTCTAGCCACAACATTTGAAACGCCAGCCTCAGATTAGCAACTCTCTAATATTTCACTGGAGCACCAAACTCAGGGCTATGTTCTCAACATGTCTGTGAGGATTCCTGATGAGCTCCATTAACAGTCCCAAGATCACCTTCTTCATCGCCTCTCTGCAAACTCGCTCCTCAGCCAAGTATCCTCAGGCCCCAGTTGTTCAAGCCAAAAACTTAGATTTCATCCCCGATAGTTTTGCTCCTACTTCGCCAGCAAATCCCGTCATCATACCTCCAAAATATTTCCCAAACGCGCTGTCCTCTCTGCACGCCCGTCCCCCCCACCCTCTTCAAGCCCTTCAGCACATCTCGCCTCTCACCTCTTGGCACCTGCTGCTGCCTTCCTACAACCCTGACACCACAAAGGCTAGGGTGAATTTTTAAAAACGTAAATCAGATCCTCAGGGTCGTGAGATCGAGCCCCACATCAGGGTCCATACGGAGCATGGAGCCTGCTTAAGATTCTCTCTCTCCCTCTGCTTCCCCACCCCACTCATGCTCTCTCTCGAAAACAACAAACAAACAAACAAACAAAAACATAGATCAGGTCATATTACTCCTTTAAGTAAAAGTCTTCAGTGGCTGTCCTTCCCCCCTAAAATATCGTTCGTCCTCCCCCTCCGGCTGACTAGTCCACACGTAAGGTCTCCTATCTGATTCCACCAACCTCTTCCACACAGTCCACCATTTTTCAGCCCCACGGATTCTGGCTCGGTTCCTAAACTATGCACTCAATCTCATCCCCTTCTTGGCGATCGTTCCCTAGCCAGTCCTTTGCCTGAAGTGTTCTTACCTTGGATCTTCCCTGCAGATCTTGGCTCAACCCCCCTCCCCCAGCTTTAATGAGACTTGCAAAGAACACTCAATCAAAATTACCACGCCCCCGGCCCGTCCTCAGTCCCTTTGCCTCAGATTACCTCACTGTATGTCCTGCATCACACTTATTTCACTATCTAGAACACTCTGGGTCACTCATGGATTCACTAGTTTATTATACATCCCAGCCTTGTCAGCTTCATGGGAGCACTTACCCGCGTGTGATACTCACTCTACTTCCCGTAACAGCGCCTGGCAGAGCAAGAAAGAACATCATCCTTGCACATCTCAGGCACAAAGGACCACGTGAGCAGTGAGGGCCCAGCTTGCAAGAAGCGAGGCAATTCAGTTACATTCTGATAAGAATGGAGAGGGTCCAGAGAGCTGAGGAGACGATACCAAAAGAGCCCGGAGGAAAAGTGCCGAAAACTTGTGGGATAATATTGCTGTTGGAAGCCAAAAAAGCAAAGCAAAACCCCCTCCTGAGTTCCCAGTCCCATGAACCGACTGCCCACCCACCAACATCACACAAACCTGCTCATCACATACTGCGGCTCCTTTTCCCCCAAACAGCCAGGAACCCTGCTGATGCCACTCCTCCCCCGTCAGCCTGTGCTCCCCTGGCCCCCCACCCTTGCTGCCACTGACTCAGCTCTGGCTTCCTCACCTACAGCCTGACCAGCACGGCAGTCATCCCGCTACACGCCCATCCGTCCTCCACGACGCGGATCTTAACAAACGCGTCCCTCGTCACCTCACTCGCTCCCTGCTTAAGAAGCCAAGTTAGCTAGAGGCAAGGGTGGTGCAACATGATAGGGGTCTGCAGCACTTGGTGGTGCCGTAAGGTAGGAGAATGCTCAAAAAGGAAAGAAGGAAGGGAGGAAGGGAGGATGGATGGAAGGGAGGGAGGAAGAAGGAAGGAGGGAGGGAGGAACGAAGAAAAGGAAGGAAGGACAGAAGGAAGGAAGGAAGGAAGGAAGGAAGGAAGGAAGGAAGGAAGGAAGGAAGGAAGGAAGAAGGGAGGGAGGGAGGGAGGAACGAAGAAAAGAAGGAAGGAAGGAAGGAAGGAAGGAAGGAAGGAAGGAAGGAAGGAAGGAAGGGAGGAAGGAAGGAAGAAGGGAGGGAGGGAGGAAGAGAAAGAGGAAGGAAGGAAAGAAGGAGGGAGGGAGGGCGGAATTCCTTCCATCCATCCTACCCCCTCCCTCCCTGTGGTCTCAGCTAGCGCTGCTGTCTGTCTGTCTGCACATGCGAAGCCCCTCCCCCTCCCACACACCTGGGCGCCATCACTGCCCACCACCCTCCACTAGGCACGGCTAGCAGACACATGAAAGGCACATGCTTCCTACACCACGGCCCCGGGCCTTCATCACTCCTTCCTCCTGGGTCCTGTTTCTCAACCAACTCCTTTATCGTCATCCAAACCAAAAGTCACTTCTGCATAGCTTTCCCGAGCTTCCACTTCCACCAAAGGCAGAACTGACTACTCGCCCCCACAGACCCGGTACTCACTTGGGCCACGGCCCCTGCTGCCACATCTGCAAACCCTCCCCCGCCCCCAACCACCAGGCCCCAATCACTGTCGATCAGATCACAGAACCCTGGAACATTTCTGTCCCCTACGCCTTGCCACCAACTCCACCAGGACTCCAGTAAAAGCATGGGACAGAGCCAACCACAGCAAAGCACACTCTGTCTTAGAAGAGTTCTGCAGGAAGTTAACGACAAGAGGAGTCCACATCTGTTTTATCCAGTCGTCCGCTGAAGGGCGTCTCGGCTCTTTCCACAGTTGGGCAATTGTGGCCATTGCTGCTATGGACACTGGGGTACATGTGGCCCTTCTTTTCACTACATCTGTATCTCTGGGGTAAATACCCAGTAGTGCAATTGCAGGGTCATAGGGTAGCTCTATTTTTAATTTTCTGAGGAATCTCCAAACTGTTTTCCAAAGTGGCTGCACCAACTTGCATCCCCACCAACAGTGGAGGAGGGTTCCCCTTTCTCCACATCCTCCCCAGCATTTGTTGTTTACTGTCTTGTTGATTTTGGCCATTCTAACCGGTGTAAAGTGGTATCTCAGTGTGGTTTTGATTTGAATTTCCCTGATGGCTAATGATGATGAACATTTTTTCATGTGTCTGCTAGCCATTTGTATGTCTTTTTTGGAGAAGTGTCTGTTCATATACACAATGGAATATTATGCAGCCATCAGAAAGGATGAATACCCAACTTTTGTATCAATGGACGGAACTGGAGGAGATTATGCTGAGTGAAATAAGGCAAGCAGAGAAAGTCAATTATCACATGGTTTCACTTACCTGTGGAGCATAAGGAAAAACATGGAGTTAATGGGAGAAGGAAAGGAAAAGTGAATGGGGGGAAATTGGAGGGGGAGACAAAGCATGAGAGTCTATGGGCTCTGAGAAACAAACTGAGGGTTTTGGAGGGGAGGGGGTGGAGGGTGGGCGAGCCTGGTGGTGGGTATTGAGGAGGGCACGGATTGCATGGAGCACTGGGTGTGGTGCATAAACAATGAATCTTGGAAGACTGAAAAAATAAAATAAAATAAAATGAAGGAAAAATAAAGACTTCCTTAGACAAACAAAAACCGAGGGAATTCACTGTCAGTAGATCAGCACTGGAAGAAATGTTAAAAGAAGTTCTCTCTCTAGGAAGAAGGAAAACAAGATAGATTAGGAACCTGGGTCTACCTTTTTATTTTTATTTATTTATTTTTAAAGATTTTATTTATTTATTTATTTATTTATTTATTTATTTATTTAACAGAGAGAGAGAGAGAGAGAGAGAGAGAGATCACAAGCAGGAAGAGAGGCAGGCAGAGAGAAAGGAGGAAGCAGGCTCCCCACCGAGCAGAGAGCCCGATGCGGGGCTCGATCCCAGGACCCTGGGATCATGATCTGAGCCGAAGGCAGAGGCTTTAACCCATTGAGCCACCCAGGTGCCTCTGGGTCTACCTTTTTAAAAAAGGAAGAACATCAGAGAAGGAATAAAGGAAAGTAAAATATTTGTGTTATTCTGATTTTTAATTGACCTGAAAGGTAATTATTTGCTTAAGGGAATAATAGTAATGTGGTGTTGTGTAATTACAGCACATAATGACAGGGACGTATCAAGGGGCAGGAGAAGGAACTGTGCTACACATAAAAAGTACCTCCCCTACACATATAAAGTACTTGCACTATACAAGGTAGGATATAGTGATATTGGAAGATTAATGTAGATTACTTGAAAATGCATATTGTAAATGCTAAGGCAGCCACTAAAAATTATTAAAAGAGGTCAAATTGATATGCTCAGAGAGGAAAAAACAGGATTACATAAAATGCTCAATTAAAACCAGAGATGGCAGAAAAGGAGAGGAATAAAAGAAATAATTAATGAATATAAAATGGTTAAGAACAGTAAATATCAATCCAAAGATATCAATAGTCACTTTAAAGTGTATAGCCTCAGAAATTCCTTTGATGACAGAGATTCTCATGTGGAATTTAAAAGAAAAAAATCAACTCCATACTGTCTACAAAGAAAACCCACATGAAATACAAAGAAAGACTCAGACGAATTAAAATTGAAGGGAGGGAGCAAGTTGTATTGTGCTAACACTAATGGGGGGAAAAAGCTGGAGTAGCTATAATAATTTCAGAGAAAGTAGATTTCAGAACAAAGAAGATTAACAGAGATAAAGAGAGACATTAAATAATGATAAAGGAGTCAATTCTCCAGGAGGGAAGAATGATCCACATGAATGTGCCACATGATGGAGCATCAAAATATGTGAAGAAAAAAAGGAAAAAAAGGAGGAATAGAGAACTTCACTATTATAGCTGGAGACTTGAACAACCTCTGCCAGTAACTGATACATCAAGTGGGCAGAAAATCAGTTAATAAATAGATAACCTGAACAGCACCATCAATCAATCTGATCTAATTGACACATTTTAGAATACTTCATTCAGTGATAATAGAACACACATTCTTCTCAAGCTTACGTGGGACATTCACCAAGATAAACGACATTCTGAGCCATGAAAAATACCTTAACAAGTTTAAAAGAATAGAAATCATACAAAGTATATTCTCAGACCACAACAAAATGAAATTAGAAATCAGGAACAAGAAGATAGTTGAAAAATCCCCAATATTTGGAAATTAAAACAGTATACTTCTAAAAACCCATAGGTCAAAAAGTTCAGCAAATGTATTAAATATTTAAATTAAATAACAATGAGAATACAACCCGGGAAAATTTGTGGGATTCAGAGAAAGTACCAAAGAACCAAAATCAAGGGACCAAAAACTAGTTCTTTGAAAAGATAACTAAAATTGATAAATCCTTAGCCAGGGATGAGAGAGAGACAGAGAAAGAAAGGGAGGGAAGGAGAAAAGGGAGAATTCAAGTCACCAATATAAGAAATGAGAGGTCAAAACTACTGATTCCTTGAGCATTAAAAGGATAATAAAGGAATACTGCTAACAACCCTCTGTCCCAAAATTTGATAATGTAGATGAAATGAATGAATATCTTGAGAGGAACAACATAACAAAACTCACACAAAGAGAAGTAGGCAACATAATTATCCCTATATCTACTAAAGAAATTGAATCAATAATTAAAAACCTTTCAAAAACGAAAGCACTGGGTCCAGAACGTTTCATTGGTAAATTCTACCAAACATTTAAGGTAGAAATAATATTAATTCTCCACAATATCTTTTATTTTTTCCCCAAATACATTTATTTTATTTTTTCAGTTATAAGATTAATTGTTCATGCACTGTATCTTTTAGAAAATAAAATCAGAAGGAACATTTCCTAACTTGTTTCTGAAGTCAGCATTACTTTAATACTCAAACCAAATAAAGATATTTTTTAAAAAGAAAATTATAGATGAATATCTCTTATGCGTATAGGTGCAAAAATCCTCAACAAAATGTTAGCAAATCAAATCCATCAGTGTATAAAAAAAACTGCATACCAAAACCAAGTGGAATTTATTCCAGGCATATGAGACTTGTTCAACATTCAAAAGTCTATCAATGAATTGATATAATTCTCATATCAACAGGCTAAAGAAGAAAAATCATTTAATTGTAGTTTACCAAATCCAATGCCTATTCATGATAAAATTGTCAGCAAACTAGGAAGAGAGAGGAACAACCTCAAATTGATAAAGGACATCATTAAAAACCTAAAGCTAACATCCGACTTAAGGATGAGAGACTGGACACTTCCCCCCTAAGATCAGGAACAAGACAATGATGTCCTCTCTCATCACTCCTCTTCAGCACGGCACTAGAAGTTTCAGCTAGTGCAATAATGCACGAAATAGAAATAGGCACATACAGATTGGAAAGAAGTAAAACTGTCTTTATTCACAGATAATAGTTGTGTATAAAGAAAAGCCCAACAAAAACAGTCCCAGGACTAATAAGCAAGTGAAACAAGGTCCCACAGTACATGCTTAAAGCACAAAAGTCAAGTGCTTTCTTATAAACCAGGAATAAATAAATGGAATCTGAAATTTGAAAACTCTGATAGTTAATCCTATGTGTCCACCTGACTGGTTCACAATGTTTATATATTTGAGCAACAAAGTGAGTAAAGTCGTATTGGATTATGACCCAATGTGTAAAATAAATATCCACCACTCCACACTGACCTCGATGATTGAATACATACATTAATGGGGGACGACAGACAAGTGCCCATGCAGAAGAATTTCCGATAACTTATGTAGACACTCTGTTCTCCAAGAGGTGGAGCATGACTCCCCACTCTGGAGCAAGTGACTTCCTCCCAAGACAACAGTATGAAGGGGTAGGAGTAACTTTACAGTAGAGAAATGCAATTAGGACCTCCCGGTACTCAAGGTTAACATCCGCAGTGACCAGTCATGTCGGCAATGTGTCCCCGTGCTACGAGGTGGCGCAGGTAGTACTTAACACCTGTGGTCTGTCTCCCAGAACCTGTAATCCCGGTCTGATCATGAGAAAAACATCAGACAAATCACAGTTGAAAGACCATTCTGCAAAATACCCAACCAGCGATTCCTCAAAACTGCCACGGTCATCAAAAACAAGGAAAGTCTGAAAAGACAGTACTGCCTAGCAGGGCCTAAGAAGGTAAGATGACCAAATGAAATACAATATCCTAAATGGGGGCGGGGGGGGGCGCCTGGGTGGCTCAGTGGGTTAAAGCCTCTGCCTTTGGCTCAGGTCATGATCTCAGGGTCCTGGGATCGAGCCTCACATCGGGCTCTCTGCTCAGCAGGGAGCCTGCTTCCCCCTCTCTCTCTGCCTACTTGTGATCTCTCTCTCTCTCTGTGTCAAATAAATAAATAAATTTTTTAATTAAAAAAAAAACAATATCCTGAATAGGATTCTGGAACAGAAAAGGGGCATTTGATAACAAACAAAGAAAAACAAAGAAAATCCAAACAAAGTTTGGGCTTCAGTTAACAAAAACATATCAGTATTGGTCTGTTTAAAAAAGCTACAAAAACATACAATCGATGAATTCGTTAATCTTTCATTTACTTTATTTACTTAATTCTTACTGAACTGAATTGTGTAAGTTCTCCTGTTAAAGAAGAAAATTCTTCCCATATCCGAAAATTCTGTAACATTATAAAGAATACCAAATGGACAGAATGCTGCCCAATTTTTTTCAAATGTCTCTTCAATTGAGACTGTGTCGTAAGTCACAATGGGTATCACTTATTTCAGAATCATTAATACATAATCTTCTTCATAGGCATAAAGATATTTTTATTTCCTGGTTCTAAGTTTTCAAGTTGTGTTGGAATGGCACTTTCAGTGCATGTTCCACATGAGCAAAATCCGTTTTTTTAAACAAAAACACTTCAAATTATTTTAATCCTAAATTTAGGGCTGGATTTTGTGTAAGCTTTTGCTACATATCCTTAGCAAACAAGAGTTCATACCCCATGACTGCGAATAGTACAGATTCAACATTTATTTCATTTGTGTGCTGAGGACCAGATTAATTTTTATTTGAGGGTCATTTGTTGTTTCACGTAACTCTTCCAGTAAATATTTTATCTTGTCAAACAAAATATGATTTCTCTAACAGCATTCATCTGCTATTCCCTTCAAGGACTTGAGAATGACCGAAAAGTCCAATTTGATAAGACATTCCACCTTCGAGAAGATCCAGAACACAATGTATATAACTACCGCATTCATTGCTCCAAAAAACGTCACTATGGGTATAATTGAGTCATGACTCCCTGTTTGGATTTTCAGCCAAAATTCTGGTTTGTAAGTTCTCCTCTCCTCTTTATTAATACAGTATTATTGAGTGCCTTTACCACAGGCCCTCAACTATCTTTTAAATCAATGCCTAAAACTGAAAGTGGCTTATCTTGTCTTTTATGTAAGACAAAACTTATACATTTTACAATGAATGTAAACCAATGACAGAGTCACTTCTTTTGATGTCCCTGTTTTCTTTTGTATGGCAGTTAACAACACATACAATAAATGTTAGTTGTTCAACAAAACATTAGTCCTTGGTACAATATTGTTTAAGTCAGTACCATCTACTTTTTTAAATATTTATGTATGATTCTCCCACTTTATTAGTCATTAAAATATGGATCTCACTTGAATTTTCCATCCTTGATAATGTTCATACGCTTCAATTTTGATCTATATTCCATGCTCAACCACTGTGTCATTTAATTTTGAAATCACATCTACAAAAGTAGGACATTTCTATTGCTTTCTTTAAGTATTATACTATAAGCATCATGCTAAAAAAATCACATGATCATGCTTGCTAAATATTGAACACAATTTTCTTCAGGAATACTACCTCAATGTATTTCAATGTTCACATATCTTTCTTGAACACTGCTGATTGGTTGCTGTTTATGGAAACTTCTTCTCATGGTAATAATTATACTTGTGTGTTCTTTATGTGCAAGGGATATTTTGTGTTCCTATAATTAAGAACTTGGATGTTTCCAGTCACGGATAGCATCTCGGCCAAGGCTAAGTCATAAAAATATAGAAAAGTTGGGGCGCCTGGGTGGCTCAGTGGGTTAAAGCCTCTGCCTTCCACTCAAGTCATGATCTCAGGGTCCTGGGATTGAGCCCTGCATCGGGCTCTCTGCTCAGCGGGGAGCCTGCTTCCCTCTCTCTCTCTGTCTGTCTCTCTTCCTACTTGTGATCTCTCTCTCTCTCTCTCTCTGTCAAATAAATAAATAAATAAAATCTTTAAAAATATACATATAGAAAAGTTACAAAATGCTTTACCTTCAATTTTTTTTTTTTAGTTTTTATTTAAATTCCAGTTAGGTTCATGGAGGGCAGCGTGAGAAGGAAGGGAAGGGTGAATGGGGGGAAATCAGAGGGGGTGATGAACCAGGAGAGACTGTGGACTCTGAGCAACAAACTGAGCGTTTTGGAGGGGAGGGGGTGGGGGGGTGAGCCTGGTGGTGGGTATCGAGAGGGACACGTACTGCATGGAGCACTGGGTGTGGTGCATGAACAATCAATCTTGGAACACTGAAAAAATAAAATAAACATATTTGGGGAGAAAAAAAAAATTCCAGTTAGGTAACATACAGCGTAATATTAGTTTCAGGTATACAATTTAGTGATTCGACACTATTATTTAACATAGTGCTGGAAGTATTAGCCACAGCAATTGGACAAAAAAAGAAACAAAAGTCATCCAAATCAGTAAGGAAGAAGTCAAATTTCCACTATTTATAGATAACATGATATTCTATATTGAAAACCTAAAAGACTCTACCAAAAAATTGCTAGAACTGATAACACAAATTTGGTAAAGTAACAGGATACAAAACCAACGTACAGAAATCTGTTGCATTTCTACACACCAATAATGAAGCAGCAGAAAGAGAAATCAAGGAATCAATCCTATTTACAATTGTGCCAAAAGCACAAGATAGTTAGAAATAAACTGAACCAAAGAGGTAAAAGACCTATACTCTGAAAACTATAAAATACTGATGAAAGACATTGAAGAGGACACAGAGAAATGGAAACATAATTCCATGCTCATGGATTAGAAGAACAAATATTGTAAGATATCTATGCTACTCAAAGCCATCTCTAGATTTAATACAATCCCTATCAAAATACCAACAGCATTTTTCACAGAGCTAGAATAAGCAATCCAGAAAATTTATATGGAACCAGAAATGACCCTGACTAGCCAAAGCAGTCTTGAAAAAGAAAAGCAAAGCAGGAGCCTTCGCAATTCCAGACTTCAAGCTCTATTACAAAGCTGTAATCATCAAGGCAGTGTGGTACCGGCACAAAGACACACAGATCAATGGAACAGAGTAGAGACCCAGAAATGGATCCACAACTCTACGCTCAATGATCTTCGACACCAGCAGGGAAGAATATGCAATGGGGAAAAAGACAGTCTCTTCAACAAATGGTGTTGGGAAAACTGGACAGCCACACGCAGAAGAATGAAGCTGGACCACTTCCTTACACCACACACAAAAATGAAATACTTTGCCTTTAAACCTAAAGTACAAAAGTTGCTTTCTGAAATTTCTTTCTCCGCTTGAAAGAATTTTGATGTAAAATACTAATTTTTTAGTCAGGCTTACCAAAGGGAAAATCAGAAGCATCAATTTGAATCAGACTGTTTTCTAGAAACATTCGCCACTCCCCCCAGTCAAGACACAGTGCGGAGGTCCCCACCTTCTTGCCCGGTTTACAAATGTCACAAATGTCACCCCATCTGCTAGCAGCAGGCTGGCCTCTGTCTGTGGCTTCTACTTGTGGATTTGATAAGGAATAGTCCTTTCCATTTTCAGTGTTTGATCAAAACTGCCACCTTCCCTTGATAATGAATACAAAGAGATTTTATCTGACTTCTTTAAGTTTTCTATTTGCTGGGGAATAATTTTCTTGCTCATTTTCATTATTTTTTTCAGTAATTAAATCTCACTAATTATAAACTTTATAATATCCTGTTTGCAAATTTCATGTGAGACACACTTGACAAAAGTCTGTTTAATTTCCCTGTTTCCAGATTGTTTTTTAATCTAAGCAGAGCTCCCTCTTGGAAAAATTTCTTGTTTCCTTTTCTGCTTTTCATTTCTGAGGTCCAATTCTATATTTTCTGTTTACACACACACACACACACACACACACACACACAAATTAACTTACACTTATTCTCCATGATCTAAAGTAACCCACTACTTTATAATATATATTTCAGAGTAAAATATACAGTGAAATCTTACAGTGAAATCTTATGTGTACATTGGAATAAACCTCTACCAAGATATAAATTAAATAATGAAATATGGAAGTCTATAAATATATTGAAATACTATTGAGAATTTAAAATCTTAGGATACTTGTAGTCTCTCAAAAGAAGTTATTTTTCTTCTAAACTGTTTAAACCACCTTTCTTTTTTTAAAATTAATTTTATTTTTTCAGTGTTCCAAGATTCATTTTTCAATTAAAGGTCAAACACATGGGGAGCCTGGGTGGCTCAGTGGGTTAAAGCCTCTGCCTTCGGCTCAGGTCCTGATCTCGGGGTCCTGGGATTGAGCCCCGCATAGGGCTCTCTGCTCAGCGGGGAGCCTGCTTCCTTCCCCCCTCACTCTGCCTGCCACTTGGCCTTCTTGTGATCTCTCTCTGTCTGTCAAATAAATATAATCTAAGAAAAAAAAAGTCAAACCCAAATTATAATTAATAAATTCAAGAATTTTATATCAAAGTTATATAAAGCTATAATTATGTCAATTTTTAAGACTAATTTAATTGTATTAAATGTTTTATAGATAGAAAGCTACTCACAGTTGAAATGCTGAAATTGTTCTAGATCCCAATCAGAAGACTTGCCATCATGTTTCCCATCAGGGCCCAGTACACACCTGTACTTCCCCAAGCCCCGCGACCCCTAGCAGCTCCCGCACGGGGCTTTCGGAGGGCTGGAAATGTTCTTGCTGTGGTCTACGCATTTGTGTTCCGCCCACATTCATCTGTTGGAAATGAGCAAGGTGCTGTTATTGGGGGTGGGGCACTGGGGGGTGATTAGGGTCCTAATGTAGAGTTTATAAGCCCCCAGTCCGTACTTGGTTATAGCGGCCTGAGCGGAGGAAGACAGCTCTCTTCTTGAATTCGCTTGGGGGGTGACCAGGGGTTTCACGGGACTGGTTCACACGTAATTTCTTAACCCCCACATTTATGCTTGTGCACTCCTCTGGGCACACTACTCCCAGAGAAACAAATTTGTAAGTGAACGGAGGGTTAAGGAAAACGGAGAGCCAGCCAGGCCAGACAACTGATTCCGTCATTCCTTCGGCAAATACTCATCAACACTGGGTGTCAGGCTCCTTGCAAAATGTTCAGAAGCGAATTCAGCATCGGAGGCTCTGCCGCGTCCTGTAAGCAGATGCCGACAGTCCCTTCCCTCCTCTCAGCTGTGGCCCGAGACACGGCCAAGGGCAAGACACGTGGGGCCACGCCTTGCAACCCGGAGCCTGCCCCTCCTGAGAGCAGCCAGAATCCGGGCTCCTTTCTCACCAGACCCTGAGCAGAAAACGCTGGCCTGTGTCAGTCACCCCGCCAGCGTCCTTCATTAAATTACCTGCAGCCGCGCGGTCCTCATTCCCCACCAGGGGCGGGAATATCGCCCCGCCGCCCTCCAGACCTGGCCTGGTGCAGAACCTCCCAGAACGAGGAATGCTGGATTTCTCAAATCTCTCTCGTTCTTAAAAATCTGTCGGCTTAAAAAAAAAAAAAAAATCTGTGGGTTTTGGGTGGGGTTTCTACCATCTTAATTTTGAATTTGTTCAGCAAGCGATCACGGTGAAGAAATTTATATTTTATTATTTTTTTAAATTTTATTTATTCATTTGAGAGAGAGAGAGCACGAACAGGGGGAGGGGCAGAGGGAGAGAGAGAGAAGTAGCAGACCCCCCACTGAGCAGGGAGCCCGCCCTGGGACTCGATCCCAGGACCCTGAGATCAGGACCTGAGCCAAACTGTTTAACAGACTGAGCCACCCAGGCGCCCCAAAATTTAAAATACAATATTAAGAAATCGTTGGTCATATTTCCAGTGGGACAAAACACCACACATCAACTACTCTTCTTAAATCAATGTGATGGACAGCTTACGTTCTAATGGAACAAGCTTCTCGATAATCCCAAATGGACACCAAAAGCCAGGTTCAAATGAATGTTTATAGCATAATCCCCACAATCCTATTATATTCAGGAAATACAGAAAGATTGTAGACTCTGTGTAGCTGAAATTCCAGACTCAGTGCAGGAGATCAGTTTGCCTTCTGCCAAAAAAGGCAGATGAGATGAATTCAAATCCTCTAAAATACCACGGATGGGTAAATTCCATAACCTAGCTCCCTCGTAAACAACCGCGTTTTGATTCTAGCAGTGAAACATCCTGCAAGCTTCTTCTGCTCAGAGAAGTCTAAATAAGAAGAAAATCTACTAAAAAATGAACCACACTTGAATCTTGGTAGACTATCCGGTAATATTAATTTTTTTCTTCTATTTCTAGTATCTTTCTCAATTTCTCAATATCTTTTTATAGCATTTAGAGAATGCTTCAAAACCCCCTTGGAGCTAATTTAATACCTACGAATACCCCCCACGGACATTATAAAAAGATTGTGCACTTTAAGGGATTAAGTACATTTTATTACAAAGATACAGGCTTAAATATCTATAAAAGCCTATTATCTGAAGAACACTTTCCCTGTTTAAAATTCTCCACCTATAATGAGTGATTTTAAAAGAGCACATTATTAAGTTAAAGCACGCCACCATCAACAAAACAATGTTTAAGTACAATTCAAAGATTTAAAAGCCAAGAGAATTAGGAAGAAAGTTCAAATTTCAGTATAATTCTATCCTGTATTTATAGAAAGCCCCCTTTAACGGAATTATTATTCACATAATCTCGGATTTCTCTCATCACTAATTCACTAATATTATCCTAATTAGAAGTACTGTTCTTGCTCTTTTGTATAAGTTAAAACCACTCCTCGGAGGAGCTCAAAGTAAATAAGATTAATTAAAACTAATCTTCGCAATCCCCGCTCAAGTCAGACTGAAGTGGGCATTTTGCTTCTTTGAGTGTAGGAATGCGCATCCACGCCGGGAACCCGCCCAAGCAAGGTGAACTTGTCAAAGTGTTTGTAGTCCATATGTTCCTGGGTGTTTTCCACTTGCTGGGTGCGTGCTCCTTGGTTAGTGCTCCTTGGTTGCGTATCTGCAGCTCACAGGCAAGCATGCGTTCACCCCAGGGGTGAATTCACACCAACAAGGGGCTGAGGGTCCACCCTTGGGCAGAGGTCTCTCCGAAGCTGACACATCACCTCCCAGAGCCATGCCCTAGACCAGCCCTGCTCACTGGCGTCCAGGGTCCGGTTAGGCGGAGTACAGGGAAGGGAGGTGGAGGAGAGAAGGTGAGTGGGAAGGGAGAAGCAGCAGAAAATGCAGCAAAAGAGCAGGGGAAGGGGAGGAGAGAAGGGAGTGGAAGACAGGGAAGGGGAGGGGAGAAGCCCTCATTGCCCTGCCCATTTCCAGCAAAGTTCCAGCTGCCTAATCCCAGAAAACAGTTTGCTTAATGGGCAACCAGCCTGTCTCGGTGGCTTATATATTGTAATTAAAAAAGAAATGTATACATCATCAGCCTGGTTATCCTTATTATAAATTCTAACACTGTTTATGTACAAAATCATGTTGTCTGGAAAGAAATTTCTATTTTCCTATTTTCTAATCTTCTTACTTTACAATTCTCATTACTATGACTACTTTTAGTATCATTGTTGTTGAAATTCTAATGCAATAGTGTCTATAAAATCTGTAATACAGCACCTTGAATAAGAAGGCACTCACTTACGTTCATTCGTGGATCACCAGTGCGGGGCAGGATCATCCGGCCAGTGCTGTTCTCACGGACCGGACGCTGGTACTATCCCCATGAGCCCAAGGAGAGTCTCAGAGTTCCGGAGCCAACCGCTGCTCCACCAACCGCGGGAAGTTACAAAGGAAAAGCAGATCTCAGAGGACTGGGTCATACTTGGGAGCACTCACCCAACACTATGTGGCTCCTTGGTACGTTATGATTTGAGAAGATTCCACAGAAGTTACCTCCCCTGTCACTCAAAGGAGGCCCCATGACACACCACCAACAGGACTTGGTGCCACAAGAAATGGGGTTTATTGGAAAACCTCCAAGCAAGGAAGTGATGGAGCACATGTGATCCTTTGAGTTCACTACCTGCGGAGATGTGCACTTCCCATGCAGTAGGCAGGGACCTCACCCCTAGAAAGATCCATGTTTCCATCAGACAGGGACTGATGCCATCTATGCCACGCTAACACTGGAGGCAACGTGGCCGCGGAGGGCGGACCTCTGAGCTCTCAGGACATGATAGTTTGCTCACCGATTCCGCTGTCGGACCCGCTAGAGCAACTCTCTGCAAAAGCATGAGGAAATGAGTCTCCAAGTTCCCCAGATTTGATGGAGGAGAATGGTAAACAGGCACGTCAACAAAGATTTCCATCAACTCGGCCTTCCTCTAACTCAGAGGTTCTTTCTGCATCATAAGACGTCTTGTTTGAAAAATAAATACCCCTTAGAAGCACTGACGTGGTGGCCGGGAGGCAGAGCTGTCTTTGGAAACACTTTGAAAACACCCTTTCGAGGATGCGGTCCCAAGAAAATAGTCGAAAACATGGACAAACATTGGTGTACAAACCTGATCACAGTGGGATTGCTTCTGAAAGGGAAAATTAGACACCTTTGAAAATACAACCGTGGATTTGAAGGCTTGCAGTTTATGCTCGAGATGAATGCCATGTGGCTGTGGCATTTCCAAACAGCACTGAAGAACATAACTGCGCGCGGAACAAATTGCTAAGTGGGAGAGAGGACGAAAAATACACTTATATGAAATGGCCTTATGTATACTTTGGAAAGATACAATACATTTAGAAAAAAATTAGGTATTTCAAGATGAATCCTTTTTTGGGGGGTGGTGGGAAAAGAGTTGGTGTTTATATTTCTTCTGTAGCCTTCCATATCTTCCGAGTTTTCAATAATGAACATTTATAAGTTTATCACCAAGGAAATGTTATTTCTAAAAGGCTCTGTGGATTCATGAGCTGTTCCATGGCAAGGGAGAAAAGACCCGCCCTGGGTCCAGTCTCTGTTCGAATCCCGGCTCGGCCCCTCCCCAGGACGGTCCTGGCACATAGCCTCGGCCCACCAGGCTTTCAGCTACGAAGCAGGGATGAAAAGCAGCCCAACTCACAGGATGCTGAGGAGGGCACAAAAGAATGTACACAAAGGTATTAGGGAAACTGTGAAGGTTTCCTGAAGATGAGAAGAGGAGCAGGTGGGCCATGTTCTGGGGTGTGGGCACATCACAGAAAGAAAGGAAAGAGAAGAGGGAAGTGGCAAACTCCATTGGCCCCAAGCCAGACCCAAACTGGGCTCTGAGCCTTTGGGGTGTGTGATGGTGAGTGGTGTTTCTCATGCCCTCTGGCTCCCCCAGCTGCATGGCTCAAGCAACAGAAGTCTACTTGCTAATAGTTCTGGAAACCAGATGTCCAAAAGCAAGGTGTCCACAGGTTGGGTTCCTTCTGGGGGTCTGAAGGAGAGTCTGTTCCACGCTTTCCTAGAGCTTCTGGTGTCACCAGCAGTCCTTAGGGGGCACTGGCTTCCCCGATGCGTCATTCCTGTCTCTGCCTCCTCCTCCCTGTCTATGTGTCTTGCCCTTCTCTTTCCTAAGGACACTGCCATCGGATGCAGGGTCCACTCGAATCCAGGGTGATTTCATCTTGAAATCATAGCTACATCTGCAAAGACTTTGATTCCAAATAAGGTCACACTCTGAGATTTCCAGTTGGCCATAAATTTCTAGGGGGGATGAAGGGGCACCGTCTGGCCTACTATGTTGAGAAGCATCAATACTTCAAGAGGAGGCAGTGACCCTAGTCCTGCCCAGCTAGTGGCCCCACCCCTAACCTTAGTCCCATCCCAGACAGCTGCCCTCTTCTCCCGGGTAGTGTCATGAGAACATTCTACTAATTCCTTCCCTTTTGGGTACAGCCGCTGGAAACGCCTTGCATATCATTCCCCCCGCTTCCAGACCCTAACTTTGCCCCAGTGCTGAAGCAGTGAGAGGAGATGAGGGAGAATGGAGACATGAAATGCCTTTCTCCCATGCAGGGGTGCGTGCTCTGCCTTTGTCACCTTCCTCTGTCACATGGGCTGAATACCACTGCCCTGAGCTTATGCTGGCTTGAAATGTCAAACCACATTTACTGGAAATACAGTAAGTTCACTACCTGCAGATTTGATGCAGGTTGCCATGGCTGATTTCATGCTGAGTGAAAATTCACCATAACTCTATCTCCTATGCTGCCAAACTGGGAGTTACACAGCCTCCCTAATTAAAGAAATTTACCCCATAAAGGCCTTATTTATAACTTTGCTAGAGTCCTTTGGCATTAACCCTAAGCACAATCTTAGAATCCAATTCTTCAATGTCAAAATATTAGAGTAATAATGAAGTTTGGAAACCTCTGTTGACCCAAAGGTATATTCGCTCATAGTTGTAAGTGTAATTATTTTTCTTGGATGCACTTCTGCAAAGTGGGGGATGGCTCCAAGGTGTCAAAATGAGTGATTTTAATGCTGGAGCCTTAAGAACATCCCTTGGCTTAGAGGGCCTGTGCTTTGGGGAGCGAAAATCATCCAAACAGATCGATAGGGCTCAACGCCAGCATCCTGAAAACTCACTGCTCCTGTAGAAGCAAATCCAATCTCCAACAATAACGCTGACATGTGGGCCTCGGAACTAAATCACAGGAAAGTTTCCAGGCAGCCTGTCCAGCTGCCACTTCGTGGAGGGAAGTCCATCCTCCAAAGCTGACTTGAGTCTGGCTTCTCAGCCAACACACATTTAAAGCTGTCCATTTTCCCAACTCTGTCTTGAGAAGGGCTTTTTTTTTTTTTTAAATGGGATTCTTTCCTACCATTGGTTTCCATTCATTAAGTGCAAATAAAAATGTATGATGATAATTAGACATTAGAGATGATGTAATACTGATAATCAAACTAAGCAAATCAAGGAAAGATGTTTCCAGAATTTTAAGAGGCCACTGACTTTCTGGGATGAAAGTGACTGTGTCACATGTTGAAAGCAAAAGTTAAATAGAATAATTAGAGAATGTACTTTAAAAGAAGGCAGCTCAAGCTCTTCCCTGCACCTTTCAAACTAATTATAGCTGAGTAAAACTTACATCATTGGAGTGCTGGCACCCGACCCTTTTAGAAAGGAAAGAGTGTTTAGGAAAACATTTTTGAAAAGCTACTTGGAAGAAATCTAAGACTTTGAGGGCAAAGTCTTTAGGAGATGCAGCAGAAATGAACAGGAATTTGAGACCCAGATGATAGAGAGAAAGAAAGAAGAAAAGATGACTATCAACGACGAAGAGGCAGAAGCATAGGGAATAAGCTGAAAGACTAGAGAGAAGCTTTGTGAATAGAACTATGGAGACTTCAGTTTGCATTGATACAACATTAACTCTCAATGCTCCCCAAGTTTCTATAAAGTCATCCACATATTGAAATGCTCCAATGAGTGATGAATTTCATGTCAAGATCAAAGCTACACAGATGGAGGATCCCATATGCTAACTGGTAAGATAAATGCTACACTCAACTAAGTCAAGGGAAACAGGTTCCCGCTGGACCAAAGGCAATCCTGAGAAGATATGCCTCTAGAGAATTTATCAAAATGTTGGCGAAAGCACTGTACTACCGAAGAGTGAAATAAGGATTTAAACAACTCAATCCAGGTTTTAAGAGGCAGGGGGCAGAAAGGGGGAGGTGAGGGAATGGAGGTATATGGGTAATATGGATATATAAAAGTAATTTGGGTAAAATAATGATGATGGTGATGATAATGGACATGGTTTTACAATGATGATGATGACGATGGTTATGACAGTGATGACAATGGTGATGATAATGATGATGATGGTGATAATGGAGGTGATGGTGCGATGGGGATGATGGTGATGACAACGGGGATATTAATGATGATGCTGCTGCTGATGGCAATATTGGAGATGATGGTGGGGTTAATGGGAATGATGGCGATGGTGGGCTGGGGATATTGGCGATGATGGTGGTGCTGATGGGGATGATGGCGATGGTGGGCTGGGGATATTGGAGATGATGGTGGTGCTGATGGGGATGATGGCGATGGTGGGCTGGGGATATTGGAGATGATGGTGGTGCTGATGGGGATGATGGCGATGGTGGGATGGGGATATTGGAGATGATGGTGGTGCTGATGGGATGATGGTGATGGTGGGATGGTGATGACAGTGATATTAATGATAATGGGGATAGTGGTGAAGATGATGACTGTGTGCTTGATCCATGGCACCTTAGTTAAACTATTGGATTTAATGCTCACAATATATGAGGTTTGTCTATTGCTATGGCCATTCTGTAGATGAGAATTACAATAGGCCGGGTCACCTAGCAAGGAAGAGACAGAGAGCATATTCAGAACCAGATGAACCTTGAGTCTGGAGACTTTGCAGTCTTCCACCAACAACGAGAGGTCAGTACCCATGGGCTCATGCCCTGGAAGTCACAAGTGAGTCCTGGGCCTCTGACGTGAGGCCAGTTACCTGCCCACAGACTGGAGTAGGAAACCCTACAACCGTTCAGGCAGTACTCAGCGTAAGCCCTGTGTGGGTACTGCCTGTCTAAGGGAGACCATCACCTTAGAGGAAACAAGGAAGAGGCAGAAAGAGAAGAAATGGAACAAATGGGAGGGGGAGATGGTGAGTGAGAAGGTGTTCCAGAGCTCTTTGTACGTAACAAGGAGGAGTTGGATATGGCAGAAAACAGCCACAGTGGATTGACCTGGAGCTCTTGCCTCTTCTCACTCAGAATCCTCATCCTCCGACCTCCCACTCTGATATCCAAAGGAATCTCTTGCAATTTTCAAAAATCTAGTGCACGACCTGTATGGCAACCACAACAGGTTGAACCCAAGGTGTTCAACCCAAGTTAAGTTCAGATTTCAGACAGACAATGAATACTTTTAGTAGAAGTAAGTCTTATGCAATATTTGGGAAACTCACATGTAACTGGGCAGCCTACATTTTTATTTGCTAACTCTGCCAAGCCTACCCTTTACAAGGACCAAACTCTTTCTATTGTTCTACTTCTTTCTACGGTTCATTAATACAGGAGTGGGGAGAGGAGAGCAAAGTCACTGTGTTTTCCCACAAGCTCAGATTCTCAAACATCGGGACTGGAAAAGAAAGGCAGGATAGATCGGGTGATCTCCCTGATTCTTGTGTGGTTGGGGCTTTCTCAAGATAACTGTGAGTACGTGTTGCTTAAAGGTTGCCACATGTGCCTGGGGGAATGGGGTGATCCTAGAGAATCAGCTTTCATTCATTCTTTCTTTTATTCATACATTCAGCAACAGCTGTTAGGCACTCCCTCTATGCCAGACAGGATGCGAGTCTCACAGACTACCCTGAAAGTAACAACAAACAAGTTCCCTGCCTTCGTGGAGGCGACGCTCTGTCAGCTGGCTCCTGTTCCCTAAAAATTCATATGCTAACATCCTAACGCCCAGTACCTCACAATGTGACCTGATTTGGAAATCGGGTCTCTGTGAGATAAACAAGGTAAGTCCATTAGGTTTGGGCCCTAATCTACTATGACTGGTGATCTTATAAAATGCAAGATTTGGACACAGACAGAGAAGCACACAGAGTAACAAGGTGAAGCGCTCTGGGAAGAGGATGGAGTGATGCAGCTACAGGCCAAGGAACACTTGAGGCCACTAGAAGCCAGGAGCGAGGCCTGGATCAGACGCGTCCCTGCTGCCTTCAGAGGGAGCACAGCCCTGCCGCCATCTTGGTCTCAGACTTCTGGTCTCCGTAATCATGAAACAATGTACTTCTGTTGCTCTAAGCCATACAATTTGTGGTACTTTGTTACAATAGCCCTAGGAGACTCATACACACATTAACCCAATAAAACCCCAAGTGGGTAAAATTATCACTGCTGAGCACTCTTGTGGGGAGCAGGGGACAGTGCTCTTTAGGTCAATATCAGAGGGTCTTTCCTGGACAGAAGACTCAGGGACCACCTCTCTGAGGAAGCCACACTTGTCTTGGGAGCTAACAGGCAGAGGGGCAGGGCAGGGCCCATGATCCCAAGGGGAAGAGACCACCTGTCCCCCTCCAGATTATGAACGTGGGTCAGCAAGCGTCACTCTCCATCAGGAAATCCAGGACTTGACACTGGGGATCAGATTCACTCATCAGCAAAAATCTTCACAGAAGTAATCCGTTGAACTACAAGACCTATGAATGCATCACTGATGGGATTAAGGCTTCTCCTCAAGATGTCACGCCAGGGGGATACAGTGAGGTCCTGAAACTGTAATTTGAGCTCTGTAACTACCATGGCCCCGGGGTGAATGCTGGAATGTTGTAAAAGGAGGCGGGAGAGGGAGGTGTGCATTCACGCTCTTCTGGCCTTGTTAGAGAGGATGGGTGCCCCAATTTTAGGTGTCCCCTCCCAGGCCTTCTTCTGCAAATAGCCCCAGAGTTGGAAAGGGCAGTATATCTTGCTACCACAGCACACTGGAGACATTTCTTAAGAATATCCAGCTCTCGCAGCTCTAATTTTATGCTCAGTAAGCAACCTTGTGAGTTGTTCTGCTGGGGTCCTGACTGGGTGATTTTTTCCAGGCCCTGAGCCAGGACTATTCTCAGAACCAGCGTCCAGGCTGCAATGGAACAGAGTGGACAGGAGGCCAGCGGTCTGACACCAGACAGGGCCATGCAAGCCAGAAAAGGGGAAGAAGACAGGTCCGAGTCAATTAGGAAGAGCAGGGGAGCCCAGAGTATCCTCCAGAACACAGAGGTCCAGCCAGCCCAATGAGCAGCCAAGGAGAGGGCTTGGCTGATTTCCCCGGGCATGTGAAAGGGACCCACGCCGGCTCAGGGAAGCGGGTGAAACAGCCGTAGGAGGGGGGAGAGCTGGCAGAAGAAAGCCAACTGTCTTCAGTCAAGAAGGATGGGGGCCTGGGGCGCTGGGTGTCTCAGTGGGTTAAAGCCTCTGCCTTGGACTCAGGTCATGATCTCAGGGTCCTGAGATCGAGCCCTGCATAAGGGGAGCTCAGCGGGGAGCCTGCTTCCCCCTCTCTCTCTGCCTGCCTCTCTGCCTGCTTGTGATCTCTCTCTCTCTATGTCAAATAAATAAAATCTTTAAAAAAAAAAAAAGAAGGATGGGGGCCTGTGGGTGGTGGGGCCTCGAAGGCAGGGCAGGCCTCTGTCAGGCCTGCAAGGCTGCTTCCAGAAGACTCGTGGCCGTCCCCACTCTCCACAGCCAACGTCCTCGGGTACCCGAGACATCCGGCTCGAACCCTGCACATGTGTGTTTCTACAGGTTGGTCAGCGCCGCCCAGCCATTGAGAGCTCTGCTTACGTTTGCTTTCCCTCAAGCCCAGCACCACTGATGTCCACAGTGAGGACGCTCGAGGCAAAACGTATCCTAAATCTGACTGAGAATTCTCCTGCAAGACCCAACTGGAAGACTCTAGGGTCTATTAAAAATTTTGTCCAATGGCAGATAAAGTAGTTGTGTGTCAATTCGTAGCGTGGGGAGCTCACAATTCGTGGTCACAAACTTGGAGGCTCAGAAATGGACGGTTCTAGCTCCATCACGGACTTACACCGATTTACACTCTGTTCAGAGCCCCTGGACCGTCCACCCCAGCTGCCGCATTCCACCTGCATCCCTTTCCCTTCCCCGGTGAGCGACACCTGGGCTCGGGTGAACTCCTGGAATGACATCATGCTGCCAAGGAAGAAAGACAATTTGGTCTGCGGCTATTCTGTGTCCTGGGGCGTCCGTACCAGAGTGCCTTCTGCAACATGGTGGGCGCATCCAGTGATGCTCCCGGGCCCTCAACTGCTTCCTCTCCAGTGCTCCTGCCTCAGCAGCTGCCCCCTCATGGGTGACCCATGGCCTCAGAGGTGACCCTGAGGCCCGAATGCCTGACCCTGGCCATTCTCCACTAGTACCTGTGTCTCTCCTGGCATGGAAGACGTTTGTGGGGAACCTTCAAGCTCCCCTCTGTGTCCAGTGTGAGGGCTTGAGAGGTGGGTCAGGTGTAGGGGGTGTGATGTCACTGTTTTTGCTTAGATCTTCCTTGTTCAGTGGTGGCTGTGCTGCATCAGTGAGAAGCTCTTGGTGCCCCTCTCCAACGGGGACTTCCCCTTCAGGAGGTGGGGTCAGGTGCCCCGGTCAGGCCCGGCTCCCTCTCCCGTGCCTGCCAGGGTCCCCCAGGCCTGAAGGCCTGGGCCTTCGCTGTGCGGGGAACCGCCCTCACACCCCCCCACTCCCGCCTTTATGCTGGACGACACAGCTTTGACCCTCTGACTCCTCTGAACATCACTCTTAATAGTGAGAGCCAAGATTTGGCATTCAAAACCCAAAACGCAAACAAATAAACACATAAAATACGTCCCTGTCCTCACAACCTCTTGCAGGCTAAAGCTAGGGTTCCCTGAGACCATTTCGGAGCACAAAGCCACAAACATAAATCTATGGGTCCTCTGTTCCCGAGGCCACAAGCCTTGGTCTCACCGTCCAGCCTAATGGCAGAAATACCAAAAGGGCGAGAGAGAATTACAAGGAAAAAAGTGTGTCGGGTAAGATTTCCAAATTCTCTTCTGCTCCTCTTACCTGCCCGGGTCTGAGGGTGAATGTCCGTGTTTGGTGAGGTATGGGTTTTGCTCTGCCGGACAGGATGGTGGGACACCAAAAGGTCTGAGCCCGAGACGGACTGAGCCGCTCTGATTAGCAGTGTCCCCCTCCCCCCTTCCTTGTTCCCCCCAGGATGGGAAAAGGGGAGACCTTGGAGAGAGAGCTCTGGGAAGTTCCGGCTGCCGCTGCCTCCCTCCACCCAGAAACAGACTCTGGGCCCAGGGGACACAGCTGGACCGCCCTTCGCCCACACTTGCCCCTAAGTATTCCTCCACCAGGATTTGCCAGCCACTCCGGCAGCGGCGGGAAGGCTGAACCACATCTTCCTCACTCCCTGTGCTTGGACCCGGATCCTCAACCAGGGTACTTCCCGGACAGACCACTCACTCCCTGCCTCTCCTTCCCGCTGCCCCTGGCTCTGGATGCTATTTCCAAAACAAAATAGAACAAAACACCCTGACCTGCCAGGCAGTTAAAAATAACAAGAAAACCTTATGACGAGACCAGGGGCAGTTCGATCTGAAATGATGAGATCACCCAGAGCACTTCGGCTGATCGAGTTCAGACCACCGCCTGAACCCCGGGAAGGGATTAGGCCTGATCGAATGGCATGAAACGGCTTAGTTCTGCGGCGTGCTGGGGCTCGCAGCCACCAGCCTTGCGGGCTCACCCTCCCTCTGCGACGTGGGCAGCCACTTTCTTAAATGAAAAGGTGACCGCTCTGGGGAGAGCCACGTGGCAGGTCTGTAGGACTCAAGCCTGTCCCCCTCGGATTCTGTTCCCCCCTGACTGTGACCCATAGACGGAAACTCGTGGTGGAACTCGAGGAAACGCCAGGCTAGCCCTGGCACCATGGCTCCCGGTTCTTCATTGAGAGCTAGGAGAAGTCACCCCACCACGCGAGGAGGCGGCCCGCCACCCAGACCGGAAAGCCTGCCACCTGCCTCCGCCCGACCTCAGCCACACGTCTCCGGGAGCCCCAAAATGACAATGCTGGCGGTGCTGGAGTCACACAGCTCGCCTGTCACTGTTCCAGATTTACAACCTCGAGATGTATTCGTCCCGTATTCAGAGAAAGAATAAAGCAATTCCAGTGCTGCTGTAAATTATTCGGCTTACGCAGAGGGGCTTTAATCTAGCCTCTTCCATCCGCTCTTTCTCCCCAGATGCTACCAAAATCATTTTCTGCCTGAAAGAAATAACTTCCGAGGAAAGGAAAGCCCTGCGTACATTCAAAAACCATTTGAATTATTTTGTGTTTTACCGGGAAGATCTCAGAGTTGTATTTAGCTGGTGGGAGGGACCATGAGCAGTTCTGAACTCCAACGTCCTGAGGGAAGGCCAGGGCTCGCCCAGGAGCTGTCTCTCCTTTCCTCGCCAGGCTCAGAAGCTTACTCTAGGCCAGGCTTCATGGCTCCTCCTAACGAGAGGCGGGTGCCCGTCAGGTATTTTAGGGAGCTCTGGGAGAAGGCAGAAGACCCAGGGAAGCCCAGAGAAATGAAGCTTTCATATCTGGAGCTCTCCACACACGGCCCAAGAGGACGTTCTGAGCCAGAGGGATGTGTGAGGGGAACCTCGCATGGCACCCCCACAGGTCTCCCTCAGGGCCTCGGCACCCCCAACCACCCCGTCTCTCAGACGCAGGAATAGGGATGGAGGTGTCAGTAACTGTCCTTCAGGCGAAATCTCTCGGCAGTCCCAGACTCTAGTGAGGCTGTGTGTGTGTGTGTGTGTGTGTGTGGATTAAGTTGTTCTCATTTCCCATTTTCCTCCCATGCTCCCATATTTCCTTTTCTATTCAGTCAATAACCTGCATTCACTTTTGTCCAAGAATATCTTAGCTTCACTCTGCCCGACACATTATTCATCATCCCAGCAGTGATACATTTCCAGTCAGCGGATGCCGGCCACGAAGTGGACACCGAGCAACTACATCTGTGCATAAATGTTGGGTCACGCCAGGAGCACGCGGCGCACACGGGCGGAGAACGACAAAGATCAAGACAAACCAGAGCCAACACCTCATGGTGAAGACAGAAGGTTTTCCGGTGAGACTTCCGCATCTCCTTGTGTCCCCGGGACCTGGAGGCATCAGATGAGGGTTGCTGTGACACTGAGAAGCAACGGCCGTGGGGAAGAGACCAGGACTCTCTTTCTTCATTCAGAATTTCGGACTGTTCTTTTTTGAGGCAAACCAGAGACGACAACTTCCCCAGCTCCTAAGGAGTCCCAACAGACAACAACGCAATATTCTAATTCTGAAGCTGGTATGTACTTTCCTTCAGTTGCCCAGAATCCATGGGGCCCCCTATGGCAGATGGTGACACTGATGCAGGTGGCATTTCCTGGGATGGGTGAGAGCAGTCGAAGGATAGGCTTGCAAGGAGTCAGGGCACCCACGGCAGAGGTTTGGGAGCTTACGGTACTATTGCCATTCGTAACAAACACCTGGTGCCCTCTGTCTAGAAACCCCGTGTGTGGCCCACTCCTTGCTCCATGATTAGGGCCACTTGATGTCTCCTAAAGAATTGTGGCGCAATGTGCATTCCCCTTTCACGTGATGACACACACAGTGAGCACCTGCATCTGTCTCTTCAGCGCAGAGGGAAGGCTCAGCCCCACAGGTCAGCAGCCTAGCCCGGGCATGACGTCTGCCTTGGCTACCGGCATCTGCCAGCTTATCTGCCTTCAGAAGGGTCAATTCCAATGGATTCATGCATGTGCCTTCGCTGGTGGAGTTGGTTCTCATCACCAATCCGTGCTTGAAAAAAGTCCCACGTGGGGGAGTGTCACAAGATCCCGGCCTCTATTAAATTAAGCCCTGTGCAGGGGAAGATGTCACATGAATGGTCTTGGAACTTAAGCTTCCAAGAACATTGGTTTCTTCAGTGTCTAAAGGGCCCCTTCCCCTCCCCCTCTTCCTTTCTTTTCTTTTCTTTCCTTTTATTCATTTATTTTTTTTCTCAGCACAACAGTGTTTTACAGGTTTGTGTTGCGTAGGGAGAAAAAACATGGCACATTTAATAAGTTGATTCCTTCCGTGGCTGTGCAATTTCTTTGTAATTCATGAACAAATTTTGTCCACAGAGAGGGCAGTAAGTATTGGTTACAATGTAATCGGATGGATAAAGCCAGAGCAGAAAAACAAATCCTTTGAATTACTGTCACAGCTTCATCACAGATCTTGTGATTCTGAGCGATTCGTGAGCCTGTGATGGCTAAAGGTCAAACTCGTCCACAGGAAAGAAACATAGATGGGAAATTCAGAAACTGTATCTCAGCACTATTGTAGCTTCCAAAATCTACTTGTGGGAATAAATGACTTCCCCCCAAGTGCACGGAGCCCTCACTTGTTGAATGAATGTTGAATGATTTTACCATGGATAGTGTGTTAGTCGGCTCCGGCAACCATAACAAATACCACAAGCCAGAACAAGAGAAATCTATTTCTCACAGTGCTGGGAGGCTGGGATCAGAGTGCTGGTGCAGTGGGGGGTGCCCAGGGGTCTCCTGTTGGCTTACAGATGGCACTCCTTGGTGTGTCCTCACCTGGTCTTTCCTTTGTGTGTGGCTGTGGGGAGACCTCCCTCCTACTGTTCCTTTTTTAAAAAAATTTTATTTAAAAAAATTTTTTTATTATGTTCAGTTAGCCACTATATAGTATATCACTAGTTTTTGATGCAGTATTCAAGCAATGTCCACAATAGCCAAACTGTGGAAGGAGCTGAGATGCCCTTCAACAGATGAATGGATGAAGAAGATGTGGTCCATATATACAATGGAATATTACTCAGCCATCAGAAAGGATGAATACTCACCATTTGCATCGACGTGGATGGAACTGGAGGGGATGATGCTGAGTGACATAAGTCAAGCAGAGAAAGACAAGTATCATATGGTTTCACTCATACGTGGAACATAAGCAATAGCAGAAAGGACCACAGGGGAAGAGAGGGAAATCTGAAGGGGGAGAAATCAGAGGGAGAGGAGCCATGAGAGACTATGGACTCCGGGAAGCAAACTGAGGGTTTCAGAGGGGAAGGGGCGGGGGGAGAGGATAACAAGGTGGTGGGAGGGCACGTGTTGTGATGAGCACTGGGTCACTAGCCCTCAGGGAAATACAAATCAAAACCACAATGAGATACCACCTTACACCAATTAGAATGGCAAAAATTAACAAAACAAGAAACAACAAATGTTCGAGAGGATGTGGAGAGAGGGGAACCTCTTACAGTGTTGGTAGGGATACAAGCTGGTACAGCCACTCTTCTTTTTTTTTTAAGATTTATTTATTTATTATTTTAGAGAGAGAGCAGGGGGGTGGGGAGGCCGGAGGGAGGGAGAGGGAGAGAAACTTAAGCAGACTATCCGCTGAGCTCAGAGCTCGATCCAACAACCCTGAGATGATAACCTGAGCTGAAACCAGGAGTTGGCCACTTAACTGACTGAGTCACCCAGGTACCCTTCCTCTTCTTCTTATAGGCCACAGATTTTATTGGATTAGGACCCCTACCTTTATGACCTCATTTAAACCTAATTGCGTCCTAAAAGCCCTATCTCCGAATACAGTGCCAATGGTGGTTAAGACTCCAACATATGAATTTGGGGAGGACACAATTCAGTTCACAGCATACGGCCACTCTAGGTAATGTCCAGAGCTTTGAGTTCAAAAGCTTTGAAAAGTTACTATATGCATATAACATACTATGTACATCCAATACATATATATGGGTAAATAAAGATACAGATATGGGTAGATATATATGGATATAGATATATGGTAGGAAGGGGAGAAATACAACAAAATATCATGGGGATTCCACGGAGAATGAGCTGATATACTGCATACAGTGTGGCTTCACTGGAATGTACAGAAGGAGGCATCGGACGGACTCCCAGGGAATCAGTAGGATCCAACACCAGATTGAGGTGGGGCTGGAAGTGAGCATCCAGGTGTTGGCCAAGGCCCCCGGGCATCTGAGGACACCCCCAGGTGTGTGAGGAAGTTCAGAGAGCAGGCAGGTGGAAGCAGGGGTGTCCTTGAGTTACAAGCTAAGGATCTTGGCAAGAACATTGTGAATTAGTGAGCTATTATAATCCTGGGGAGGACCACACGTGGTCACAGAGGTACTTGGAGATCATGGCTCTCCTAAAAGCTGGGAGAATGAGCTGGGAAGGAGCATCTCTGAATCTACTCCAACATCCGGGGGAAGAAGGAGGAGGGGGAAAGAAAGGAAGAAGGTGGCATGGGTGAGCATTTTAATTACTATATTCTTACGTTTGAGCTTGCAACTCTTAAATTTCACACCAGGGTGTCGGATTCAGAAAGAAACGTGTATTTCATGTACTAACACTGCTGATCCATTCCAAAATCCTTCCAAAACCATCAGTGAAAAGACAGAACAGCAAATGGAAACAGAACTTAGCTCCCTAAAGTCTTCCCTTATAGTAAACTGCAGAGGTCATAAAATATTTATGTCTGGCCAATCCATGATAGGGATTCGTCAACCAAATAAGTTAATCGTTATGATTCTCCACGAAATAAACATCATTTGCTGTGCTAATGAAAATGGTGGGACGTTCAGCGCACTTTGAAGGTTAAGTACAGCTGCTATGATATTCTGATGTTTTTACATCAGAAGTAAAAGAGCGGGACGCCTGGGTGGCTCGGTTGGTTAAGCAGCTGCCTTCGGCTCAGGTCATGATCCCGGCGTCGGGCTCCTTGCTCCGCAGGGAGCCTGCTCCTCTCTCTCTGCCTCTGCCTGCCTCTCTGCCTGCTTGTGTTCTCTCGCTGTTAAATAAATAAATAAAAAAATCTTTAAAAAAAAAAAAAAAACCAAGATTAAAAAAAAAAAAGTAAAAGAGTGAAGAGTTTTTACTCCTATGATCACAATGCTCAAAAAAGCCATATTATAGATCTTCTTGAACGTATTATGATTCACCACCATAGAAATGAAAATAAAAGTAGACATGCTCCCTCAGAACTTTTGGTATATGTCAAAAGCTACTCTAAGATATAATTTCTACTGAAATTTCAGAAGCAGCAAAGCTGGTTGAGAACGAGCCCCACCCCCACCCCAGCCCAATAATGGCGGCTCCATCACTCCTCCTGCTGTTTGCAAAGCCAATGGTTTTGTTTCATACCTTTGGGCGAAGAGGAAATTCATTTTGGCTAAGTTGAAAAAAAAAAAAAAAAGATGTTAAAAGAAAAGGCCTATGCTCATTAAAGTGTTTACAGGGCAGGTGCAAAGGATTAAAAGAGAGAAACACTGAACTCTGAAAGTCAAACAACACAAGCCACAGCACAGTGGTGTCCGGCCTTGGTAACACACTCCTGGGGAGGGGAACCACATACCCTTTCACCTCTGCTCTGGACAGCAAATGCTCCAGATGTGAAACGACCTATCAGAGACGCTGGAATGAACAGTAATGAGGACCAAGGACCTCAGTTGAGACCACTCTCAAGAAACATCCCTGGGGATACTGAATATAGGCATCTCCCTTAGAGCGCAGTGAGCAACCTTCCTTTGCATGATAGACAATTCAGACGGGAAAAAAAAAGTGTGGTCCACTTTTTAAAATTGAAAATGAAAGGAGTTCTATGAAGGCATCTGAGGAAGGTAGAAATACATCCCCTTAATGTCAGATTATCTCATCTATGGGATGGCAGAAAAGAGAGCAAAAATCAAAATGGGTTTGTAATCATGGAAGGCAAACATGTGAACACATCTGAGAAGTTCAACACAGTCAACTTTCTCCAGACGATGCCTGTCACACGGGCTCAGCGGACGGCCACTCCCGGCCCCCTTGCTCCTCCGTCCCCCAGCCAGAGCTGGGACGGGGAGAAGCCCCTGGAGCTGCCTCCTAGTAGGCCTCCACCTGCTCAGGGAACCACTTTGCCCTGTTCCTCCGCTGTTTTTGCACCCTCCAGCCCTCCAACACATCAGGGAGCCCGTGAATGTGTGCACAACACTCACAATTATTTCCAGACAGCACCGCACGGGAGGACTTGAGTTCACCGTGGCATCAACCTCGGTAAGAAGTTTGTCAATGAACAAGCAGCACATGCGCAAAGGCATTTCGGTGCCACGTGCTGGTTCGCTATTCACCTTCCCTATTTCCTCAACCCCCAGGTCAGCTGCACCTGCGCTAAGAGATCTTCATTTTAACGGAAGTATCCGCCAATAACTGAGAATAAAGAGGCCCGTGAGGTCTCACCACGAGGCCTGTGATGCCTGCAGTGAACAGAGAAGAGAGGCTGGCATCACCTTGAAGAGCTGAAGCTCCCAGGCCCCAGGCCCCCTGGAACCTCCCGTGCACGCGTGAGCAGGTGTGAGAAGGGGCGCGGCATGCCCATCAGGAGGACGGTAGGAAAGAGACCCAGAGAAAAGCTGGCCCGTATCCGTGAAAGGCCCTGGCAGGTTGTCTGGCCTCCCTTTCAGTGGTGAGGGGCTCCCGGTATAAAATGAGGCTAAGCCTGGCGCCATTAAACCATTCAGCCAACCAGCTTTGGATTCTACTGTCTGTGGATATACCATATGCCAACCTCAGCTTCAAAGCACCCACACCACGTGCCTGCCGAGCCGGAGTTTTTACTGTAAATTAAACAAAGCAGCCTGCTGGTTCCACAGATCAGTCTTGCTAACTTGGTTAATGTGAGTCTATCTCGGAAAGGTAGAGCCACTCGGCATGGCTGAGCTGATCCCAGGAGCCACCCTTCTGATGCTAGGAGGTTTCTTGGGAGACTGAATGACAAGATAGACCAAGAGGCAGATGGCCAATGACATCCTCCCAGGTTAACTACATCCCCAAGGGCAGGGTGATTTCTTCTTGAGATGGCTTCCACAGTTCTGAACTCAGAATCTGGAAGAGGAGAAGATATGTAACGAACTGAGCCTCCACCTTGATGGTGAATGGGCCAAGGATGCTGAGCTTCTGAGGGACCTCCATACTGTCTTCCATAGTCAAGCCCAGCTCTTCACTCAGTGGCAGCAAATCTGTGGGACACTACACCCTGTATGTCTGTATTTTGGTTTTCCCACTGACCTCGGCCTCTGGGTCTAATTTACATTTTACCTGACCATTACATATTCTTCGTTTCTATTTTACATTTTAAAATATGTCCATGTTCTCTGCAAAGAGTTTCAGATCTTGATTTAGTCATGCATTTCCTGCTTACTCCCTAACGATTGTCTGCCCTCCCCCCACACCATCCCAAGTCTGTGCCTCTTCGCAGCCTACACATAGGACTCAGTGCACCACCCTGTGAGTGTGGCCAATCTCCCCAGCCCTTGGAGGTTCTCACTAAAGAATGGGGACTCCTCCTTGTCCCTTCCTGGAAAATGGGAATTGTGAACATCAGGACGAACAGTGCCTGACACGAAGGAGCTGCTCACTATTGAGGGCTGGGGAAGGAAGGCATGAGTGAATGAAGGCCACCAGCAGTGGAAGGCCACCAACCTGCTCTGAGGCACAAGTGTCTGCCTCACCAGTGGAAGCACCGGTGAAATTGTTCAGGAATCCATCTCCTTCTGTGGACGAATTCTCCTGTGGCCATGGGGCTGCACCCAGAGATAGCTGTGTACAAATCAAGGAGAAAAATCCTGCCATAGGAAAGGTTTCCATTCACCAGCTGCCATTCTGATCTCTGTCAAACAGATAAGCCATGTGGAAGTTTATGTAATCTTAAACTTCACAGTAGCAGTGGCAGTAACCATAGTAATGATGGGGATAAAAATAATAATAATAACAATAATACCAGGCATCTAAATTTGAGGAGCACTTCATAGCTTTCAGAGTGCTTTCAAATGCATTTGCTGCTCCCTTCCACTCCTCCACTGACCCTGCGATATACAGGTAATCACTACTGTGGCCGCATCTTTAAAAGTTCTTGTGATTTTAAATCAAGATTCAAAGGCACAGGGAAAAGGAAGTTTTCGTGAACATACAGGAGATTTATACAGTCCACTCGCTGGATCACCCCAGGAAGGGCAGGCACCGTCCTTCATGGCCAGTGCCCTGGACACAGGACTGGTGGTCAGGACTGCTCCCCACTCCCCAGTGCCTACAACTGCCATCGGTGCTCAGTGAACAACACAGTAACAATCAACCAGTGAGACTTCATCAGCTCAGGACTACGAGGGAGCGAGTGACCTTCTAAGGCTGGGTCACAATCTCATTTCTCTTCCCTCTCACTGGAATTTTAATCAGCCTGAGCATCAGTTAATGACTCTTTCTTATCCATTTGATTAAAACAAAAAGTCATTGAGGCAGCAGCAAATTGGATTTTCTCCCTGGCCCTCAATGCACTGTAGTAATGAAATCCATGACTTCCAACCTCCACTAGGAAAGAGCCAACATGTACAGTATGAGAAGCAGGAAGGCTCATTTGTCTCCTGGCTGATGTCCCTCCTGGAGGAAGGCCCTCTGGGAGCCATGCGTCTCTAGAAGAGAGCACCTGCGTGTGTAGGGCTGAAGATTGAATGCCATGTGCAATACAATTTCATTTCTTTAAAAGCAGCTGCAGCTTTTATTATGTGGATGAAATCATATCCCACGTACTAATTTAATAAGTTCCTTTAAGCTTACCAGAGTCTTTTCTTGGGAGAGACTGCATTCATATCCCACTGGCCTGTGCACTGAAAGATTTCCATCTATGACCCAAGGGAGAAAGAATACTGAAGACTGCAGATAAGGCAAAGCTGCTCCAATTCATATTCTGATTAAACTTTACAGATGCTAATTATCACAAAATTGGATTGTAAAAGTTAAATAGCAAGGTGAGCATCCAAACATTTGTCACTCTAATATATAAAGAAAGTGGCTCCCCATTATCCTTGCTTAGGCCTTTCCAATGACCCCTCTTGTCCTGTATCTCAGGTTCCAAACCTGCAGGCAAAGACAGTCTTGTCAGAGCTCAGCACTAGTCCTGCTGGTGGGGATGGGTTAGAGTAGCTGCCCCAGGTGACCTCAAGAACCTGTGACACATCTTTCCCACCCCTTGTCCTTTTCAGGAAGAAAAGATATCAAGTGACAAAGAATTAGAGACAAACAAACTGTTGATGTAGACTTCTTCTTAGCAATACATAGAAAAGCCTTATTATTTGTTTCATAGAGAATAATGTTAGCTCAAACATCTGATTTTATATTTACTCATTCAATAAAAATTTATTGTTTTTTATGTGTCAGGCACTAGAGACACATCCATCAACAAAATTTTTTTAAACCCCATGTCATTACAGAGCTTTCCATTGTATTATAAAAATATGCCCTATAATTTTAAAGTAACCAGGTAGTTTTATTAAACCTGTGTAGTACAGATCCTTTGGATGGATAACCCACCACATTCTCCAGGCCCAGGAAACTTCAGCACCAGAGTGCTGGACAGCTCTACCTCTCATTACAGATGCTCCCAGGCTAAGAGCACTAGCCACTCAGCATCTGACTTGTTTGCATCCCAAAGCTGCAGAAGGTGCTGAGCTACATGCAGACATAGCTTGGAAGTGGGGAGAATCCATGCCCCAGGGAAACCCCTGGGAGATGCAAATCCATGAATAAATGTCCTAGTGTCATTTCTCCTCCAGTAAAACAAATGTGAAACATGGTTCCTCAAGTCTCCAGCAGGTTGATGTTCAGCCTTTCTCAGTGGTAACCCACATAGTAAGGAAACCCTTGTTGATGTTTCTCCTTCCCCTGAAGGACATTCTCACTCTCTCACTTCTATTGCCCTGAGATGGTCTCTTTATTAGCCACGGTTCTCCAGAGGAATTGAACAAAATGAAGATATAGATATAGATGATATTGATATAGATATTTGTTTATAAAAGGGTAGCATGAGATAGAGATGAAGGAAAAGACCAAAAGACAGAAAGAGATTGACTTATTACAAAGAACTGGTTCATATGATTATGGAAGCTGAGAAGTCCCATCATCTGTAGTCAACAAACCAGAGACCCAAGAGAGCCAATGGTATAAATTTCAATCCCAGGGCAGGAGAAAACTAATGTCCAGCTCAGTCGGGAGGGCAAAGTTCCTTGTTATTCAACCATTTTGTGCTACTCAGTCCCTCAGTTGATTGGGTAAGGCCATCAGGGATGGCAACCTATTTTATTCAGTCTACCTATTCAAATGTTAATCTTATCCGAAAACACTCTCACAGACACATTCAGACAAAAATGCTTGACCAAGAAAGAAAAATGCTTGACCAAAAGTCAGCACCCCATGGTCAAAAGAAGATTAGCAAATACCATTTAAACTGCAGTTCATGTGTCCTTAAGTTTCCATAGTGGATTTTAAAGAGAAAAAAAAAAAAACACATACACATACACACACACACACACATATAATTTTAATGGCAACAATATACACTGACAGGTTAATAAAAAGCATTATGGAATAAAACCTGTATTAATAAGGATAAATCTAACTAAATACTATTTTAGCATTAAAGTGAGGAAGAACAGCCAATAAAAACATTGAGCAACTCAAGAGACATGAAAGAATGCACCACTGTCTTGAGCATTTCACCTGCAGAAGGAGACTGGTCACTGTGCCCAGTTGTGTGAACCAGCCAGGCTTCTCACAGAACCTGTATTAGTCATCAGTAAATTAGGTAGAATCCTCAGCATTTGGCCAACATCTGCTATTTGACTCATGGTTAGCTTTTAGAAGGAAATTAGTCAAATGACTGTATCAGGGCCACTGCTGGATCCCAAACTTGTGAATACTTGAAAGTCACATGAGTCAGAGGCCACCATCATATCCAGTCAGCACTATGGGCAAATCCTATTGCTTCGATTCATTGTCAATATCTGAACATCAACTTCCAAAATCATGTATAATGGATAAATCCTGGAGTTTAAATCCTAGTTAAATCCTAGTGGTTTTCCTATGTTAAAATTCTGCCGATCTGTTGAGCTCTAAATTTACATGTGTCATCATAAAGCACAACATAGGCAGCATCACCTTCAGCAACAGGGCCACCAACCACCTCCTCCGTGGTGGCTGTGACCAGCAGCACCTCGTGCCGGTCACGCGTACGCTCGATCACTGTCAGCGGAAAGCGAGCAAGCACTTCACATCACCGAATGGACTCTTTTAGGAGGATCACAAAAGCAATCTATCAAACTTAAAACCTGGCCACCAAAAAAATAACAATGATCACATTTTTAACAAAATTCAGCCTTATTCTTATATCCTAGAAATTAATTCTGGGATGGCAATACTCAGCAGATGGCTGAGATTCAACATTTGGTATGCTGTCAATCGATGCCTCTCTGATTTAAACACCCGATTTTATTGGCCCTTAATAACTTAGTAGGGTACTAGCAAGTAGGCCTTAATCACATGTAAAAATCAAAGTCTACCAAATGACTTTCCCTTCATCCATAGCAGCAAAGAAATGTCTTGCATTCAGGGATGGGTATACAGCTCATGAGCGTGTCTGATAGTCCACCTCCGGGCCACAGACCAGACGCCGAGCATCACTGCCATCCTGTCCCACCCAGCTAACATGATAGTCACCAGCCTGTTGATGGAAAACAGTTCTTCATGGGTCTTTCACGTCGCTACTTGCCTTATGATCAGAGACACTGACTTCCCTTCACTCTAAGAATGTCCTTTCTTCTCAAGGATATTTAAGCAGTGAGTACATGTTTGTCCACACTACAGAATAGTGGTTCTCCATCAGGGGCAATTTTTCCCCGCAGTGGACACTTGGCAATGTCTGGAGACATTTTTGCTTCTCATATTGGGATGAGGATGCTAATGGCATTTGGCACGTAGACGCCAGGAAGGCTGCCAAGCGAACATCCTGGGATGCACAGGAAAGTCCCCAACCCCAAAGAATTATCCGGCCCAAAATGCTCATGAAGCCTAGGCTGAGAAACTCGCTGCAGAAGTAGCCTCTCCCTCCAGAGCAAAGAGCAGGCATGCTCACGGCCATTACTAAAAGATTCAGGTCCCCGAAACTCAAGTTCCTCAGCTGTAACACACCGACCGTGTGAACAGGCAACCATCCCACCAGACCCACCTGCCCCGGGGCCCACGGGACTTCCAGGCAAGGGCAACTGCTCTGCAGCATTTCACAAACAGGGGCACTGCATCTTAAACCACCTGCGCCAGGCTAACTTGTGAGCTTGCCTCGAGGTTAAAAACTCCCACCCGTCACAGTCTTGACACCGTTGTGGGGACAACGGTTATTCTTTGGATCCAATCTCTTGATGATGTCCACCAGGGGGGATGCTTAGATGTGCTAAGGAGCAGCTGCAGGACAAACCAGCTCCATGCAGGGTCAGCAGGGACAACAAAACAGCTTTGTGCCCCGTGTGTCTCCACCCTGCCTCACGTACAACATGTGCTAGGGATGCAAAGGGTGACAGGCTCTCAGGGCTGAGAAGACATCCCCACAGCAAGAAGGGAAGCTGCGACAGCTCACTCCGAAGCTAATAAGGAGCCGGACAAAGCCGAGGCTGTGGTTGCCAGGTGTGCCCGTGTCAGGCTTTGGAGTCCATCAAAATAATTCAATAGCTCAGTAGTACAGTCCCAGTTTCAGTTCATTTTTCTAACACGCATCCGTTCCTATTTGATCTGGGCAGAGGGAATTAAGTAGGGCAGGTTAGCACCGGGCACAGCAAGCTGCAGCAGCCAAGGGGAGTAATCTGCACAGGAAGAGGGGGGTGTGAAGAGGAGGGAAGCCAGGCTTTGAATCCACATCAGAAGGTCAGGCACTGGAATTGCCTTCAGAGCCCATCAGAGTCCATCTGTAATTTCCAGAACAAAATCACCTGAAACCATTGCTTGGTGACTCCCCCATGTCAGGGTACCGACCCCTCACTCACGGTCTCCCAAAGTGTTAGTCAGAACACTGCATCCAAACCTCCCTGTCTGTGTCCCCTCACAGGCCCTCAACAGTCAGCCAGAAGTCAAGACCTTATACCTCAGGGTTCGAGCTCAGGCACAGGTTCCAATCCTTGGGTGAAATAAAATCTAAGACAAGTTTTATAGCTTATTATCCAGCCTGTGGCTGAGAGGAAAAATAATAATTTGGTGAATGTTCAGATGTTCCAAGGGGACCCATGATACATCCTACAGCCAGGCAAACCACGGTCCTCGGGACAAATGTGGCCACGCCCACTCATTTACCTACTGCCTGTGGGCCCTTCCCATCCCCACAGCAGAGCTGAGTGGTTGCGATAGAGACCCGATGGCCGGCAGAGCTGAAAATATGGACTATCCGGCCCTTTACAGAAAAAGACTCCTGAATTTCTTTCAAGGAAAGAAAAGGTGAGCCTCCAGCTGCAGATCTTCAGTGGCTCCACATGGGTAGATTTCAGAATGCCAGAGCAGGCGGAGAGATACCAGAGTCCCCCTATCACAACAGTGAGGGACAGCTCGGATTTTACCCGAGTCCCCCACCACAACAGTGAGGGACAGCTCGGATTTTACCAGGGTCCCCCTACCACAACAGTGAGGGACAGCTCGGATTTTACCCGAGTCCCCCACCACAACAGTGAGGGACAGCTCGGATTTTACCCGAGTCCCCCACCACAATAGTGAGGGACATCTTTGAAGTCTCGGGGAGAAATCGGCAGGCAGAACCAGGCTGAGGCAATGAGGTGCAAGGGAATAAATGTTTGATGGAGGGGTTGACGGAGGGACAGGTCAGGGTTAAGGTCCTCCCAGCACAGGAGAAACCCTAAGTCAGAGGAAGCAGCGCCCATGCCTGGGTAGCATGGAAAGGGGGGAGCAGGAGCTCCCTGAGGCCAATAGGAGAACCGTGAAGAAGGACAAAGACAAGGTAAAAAATACACCTGACGTTCTCTGTAACTTTTTTAAATTTAACACCATCTCAGACCCTAGAGATTAGGGCTGCCCAAGTGATAACCATGAGGCCCCAGTCTTTCAAGTCATCCCCAGACATGGATCATGGAAGCCTGCGTCAGCATGAACGTGACACACCGCTGGATTCCAAGGCTCTGAAAAGTCTTGCAGCAATGAGGGCCACAGGACCCGCCCACCTGGGAACTGCCCTCTACCTTCTGCCACTGGTATTCCTGAGATCATCCTTTGGGGAATGCTGTTTTCCAGCCCAACCCCAACCTTTACAGATCAGACAACTCACGCCACACTTTGTATGGCCCTCAGTGTTCACATCACACAGCCACTCATGGATGAGCGGACGCCCACTGGTAGGGTGGGGGAGAGTCAGAAGCCAGCACGGATGCACACTCATGAGTCCCCTCCGGTACCCTCTTTGGAAAGGTGGTACGCGCAAATCGTTTGCTGGAAAATGTCCAAACTGTGGAATACTGTTCTCTCCCAGGCCTGAACCCTGGGCCTCCCCTCGCTCTCCTCTGAGACAATGGCTCTCACCGAGGTACCTCTCTAGGTCACTTCTGAAAACAAACCAAAAAAACTAATCACTGATCACCTAGGGAGTAGGGAATGGGGTTGGGTGGAAAAGAAGGAACCGACGTTGTTGAGGGGTGTTCTCTGTCAAGGGCATTGCTGGACATTCCGTCCATGGACCCCCATGCTCACAACACAGGCAGAAGATGGACATTCTCTCTACAGATAAGGAGACTGAGGCGCTAACCTCTGGTTGCATCTGATCACAAGGCCAGATGTTCTCCAGTAATAAAATGTCTGTGAAAACTGCAGTTCAGCCACAGATCTAGATCATAACACTTTCTTCTATAGCATAAAACGCTTTCATAAGTCAGATTTAGTGATCTGTGGATGCAGAACAAATTAGCCCAAAGCTTAGTGTCTTAAAACAACATGGACTTATTTTGTTCACTCTTAAGCTGAGCAGGGGCTCAGCGGGGAGCTAGGCTCTGCTCCCCATGGCATCAGTTGGGACAACTCAACTGTACCTGCTTCCGAGGTGGTGCATCCCAGAGCCAGGGAGTCAGGGATCCGAGCGGGCTCTCCACAAGGCGGCTTGACTGCCTCCCAGAACAGCAGCTGAGGCCCCACACTATGTGTTCCAAGAAGCGGGAAGTAGCATTTACCAGTTTCTTGAAGCCAGTGCCGAGAAATGAGACCGCCTCCCCATTGCTTGTCCAAGCAGAAAAACCCCAGATCCGGGGGGGGGGGGGGGGTCACCACCTCCATCTCTGTCCGAAGTGTCAACAAGTAAGGGAATTTTGAAAAAATATTTCCAAGCTGCCACAGTTACCTACTCATTGCATCTTTTGTCGGTTCATTTACTTATTCTTTAAGAGCTGTTTTAAACATAACTAAAACTTTTAGCTCAGGTACCACACTTCATTAGACCATGCTCAAATGTTAGGGAGAGCGGCCCTGAGTGTGTATCAGAAGACAGACGCAAATCCTCCCAGAAGCCTGTCCCCGTGGCTTGGGGGTGACAGGGGAGACCAAAGCTGGAGAAAATAGTTTCTTCTGAAAGCTATGGAGGGAGAATCCTGTGTGGTGGGGGTGGCGGTGGTGGCGGAGCTCGCCGCTGAGGCACAGTCCTCACGACCGGCTCCTCCTTACAAGGCTCTTTCCTGGCAGCCCGGACCTCTGATTCGGCAACCCCAAGGCCTTTGCCCTGTGACAGGTGGCTCTGTGCTCCTCTCCGCACCCCCTCCGTCCTCCTCTGAAACCAGGCACCGGGAGTTTCCTTCCAGCCTTCCCGCCTACTCCACCGCCCCTCGGACGGTCTGTTCCTGGTCTGTCCCTGTCCCCTGTTTCCTTCCCTCTGACACACAGCTCGGGCTTTCTACCACTTTAAGATACTATGCGCTACACACACACACACACACACACACACACACACACGGACTAAGGGAGCTGGAATCAGATGAGCTGCGGGAAGAGGGGTCACTGCCTGGAACTAGTCAAACATTGAAGGACTGTTTTTGAGGATCGCAGGCCTTTTGATCCAGCTGTCACCCTGCAATGATAACATTTACAAACAAGCAGGTGATTGCCACAGGATCGCAGGGTCATTGTGCACACGGTGGCTGAAGGGAGCCCAGGAAACCTTCTACACGGAACCTCGGACCCACACACGAGCATTTCCAAGAGTGCTGCCCACACCCCAGCCCCAAGAGGGGTTCTCACTGTCTCCCACCCAGAGCTCCTGACCCTGAGCTCAGACCTCCTCCTCTCCACTCATCATTGATTCAGAAATGTGCCAGTGCTCTCGAAGCCCAGTCCTGGATGAGTCTGCACACGTGTGTGCCTGCATGCACTTGGGTCTCAACACCTGCAGACACAGCAACTGGGGGCCACGGGGGCCTGGGTCCTTGCTCCCCACAGCAGGCTGGGACTCTGCGACATGCAGGGAGGCAGGAAGCTGCAGGGCCGACAGGGAGAAGGGACTACTCAACAGAAAGTAGCTGGGAGGATAAGGAAGCATCTGGAAGCTCGTTCCTTGCTGCCTCTTGACCCCAGGGCCTTGGTGCTCACCGGCACCCTCCCAGCGCAGCCCGTGAGCACCGTTCAGCGCTGCCCTCACGTGCATGTGCTCGCGCGTGTGTCTCTGGAAGGCGCTATTCCTAAAGCTTCTGGAATGTATGCTGTGGCGGCATCTGAGCAGCATGGAGGCCACGGGGTCCGATATCTCCCGCACCGAGCACGGACGGCATGAAGCTGGGATTGGGCAGGTGTTCACTGAGTAAATGGGCAGCAGCCACCAAGGGGTCTCCAGACCCTCCCCCTAGTCCTTGCCTCCAGCTTCGCAAGCGCCCATCTGACACACTAGCCCCACTCTTCACTGCAGGTATATTAGCCCTCTCTCGTCAACCCCGTACCTGCCCCACAGCATCCCTGCCCTCCCAGCCTTCCCTGTACCCTGTCTTCAGACTTTATCTCCCACCACTTGGCTTTTTGCTTCTGTTTCACAAATAGCCTGCCCCCCCCACAGGCACACACACACACACACACACATGCACACACACAGGTGCACACATACACACACACACATGCACACACACAGGCACACACACACAGGCACACACACACACAGGCACACACACACACGCGCAGGCACACACACATGCACACACCAGCTCGTCCTCGGAGCCTACGTATCTCCCTGTATGTGAAATGTCCTCCCCTCCCACCACGAAGCAGACCACCCTTCACAAGGCAGGACCGCACCTCCCTCAGGACGGCCCCCTCCCACAGTGAGCCCGAGTCCTTCCTCCCCTCACTCTAGATCTGCTTTTACAGACTTTGCGTCACAACTGTGCTATCCATCACTGCCTTCCACTCTCTCCCCCCACCCCCTCTCTGTGTGCAGCTGCCCTCCGTGGCGTGTGGTCCCTGGAGAGCAGGCACGGTGCTTTCCCCAGCTTCCCTGTCTCTCGGGGTCCCCAGCAGGAGCCCCGCAATAGACACGCGCTCTAAGGCCACTGCACAGGGAAGGGGGAGCAGCACTTGGACCAGAGAAAAGGGCCTCACTCGGCTGCTCGCTGAGCCTCAGAGCTGGCGCCAGAGTCCTGGGACAGGCAATGCCACCTCCTCTCCACCGGAGATTTTCGCCCCCGTGTCCAACAGCGCTCTCTCCAGCAGCCCGGTGAGGCATCAGTTCTGTGCAGAATGTTCTTTTAAAATGCATAAAACAAAACACCCTGACTGCGAAGGACTGAAAATCAGATCTCTGCGTGGACCCCCACTCCAGGACTATGCGTCCACTGGCTCGGCCCTGGAGCCCATCCCCCGTATATCTGGCCACAACCGCCCTTCGGGTTGATCCTCCCTCTGGTGGGGGAGGTACCCCTGAGGTGGTGGGATGCAGAGGCAGGTACAGAAGGGGGGTGAGAAAATGTTGGGTAAGGGAATCTGACACCAAAGGCAGGCTCACCAGGGGTTTCTGAGAGGCTGTGGCTGCTGCTGGTACGGAGAGATCTGAATCATGATTTATGGCTCCCAGAGCTCGCGTGGACGTGGAGGGGGGAGAGAGAGAGAGAGCTGGCCTCATAGACATGGCACAAGAAATAGCTACCCTGGATTAAAGCTGATAAACAATGGCCCCCATGTAAGTGATGGCTTTTTTCAGCTGAAATCGATGGACTCCAGAAGCACTTTCTTTGCTTTTATTGTTGACTCCATCAGACACTATGTATACTGAGCATTGTGACCAGCAGGGACATAAGCAATATGAATTCAAGGATCACACGAGCTCGCAATAGAAAAAGAGCTTGGTATTTCCTTCTAAACCAGCAGCAAAGCGGAGGAAATCAAGTAATTTTTATAGTATGAGATTTCAGGGTGCTTTTCATACTGCGTCTATTTCCTTTTTAAAGACAGTTGTCAGAAGTCACTTTTAAGAAAGCACTTGGAAATTGAATAGAAAATGTCTCACACATTTACTTTCCTTGTTTTTGTGAAATTCAAATAAGGCGTGAGCGACAGGCATGGAGTGCTTGTCCCCCACACCCCGCAGATGCTCACTTTCTTCGAGCCCTCTCTTCTGCAAAGTGGGCAGGGGGACCGCGGGTCTGGCAGAGGCGCCCTGCCTGGGAGTCAGCCCCCAGAGGCCAAGACTAAATGCACCTGGTGAGCGTCTGTTGCGGGGGGCTCCTGGCACCTCCCAGCACCCTTGCCGGGCAGCGAAGCCCTCCCTGAGCGTTAGGACGAAAGCGGTCAGCCCCTCGCGAGACGCCAGATCCCAGGTGCCAGGCCTCCTCAGAAGCCAGAATCATTCCGGGCTCTGCCGGGAAGTCTCGTGTCTCTCACAGGGCAGCGGGTGGGCAGGAGACAATCCAGCCCGCATGGTGCCTCCCTGCCCAGGTCCCTGAGACCCAGGATCTGGCTGGTCCCTCAAACCACTTCTGGGGGGGAGGGGGACACAAAGCTCCTGTTCAGGGGCCCCGCAAGCCTGTTCGGAGATTCCGCTCACGACCGAAGATCCATGTGGCCTAAACTACTCAGGGAGAAATGTTCTCTTGTTTACACCAAGATCCTGGTGAATGCGCCCATCTTCAACATGGAGGCAAAAATCCCGAGTTCGAAGCACGGCTGGGCCGGCTCTTAGCTCTATAATTCTGGGCAAACTGCGTGAAGCCCGGTTTCTCGACAGCGGTATGCGACGACTTCGACCCTTTCATCGGACTGTGGAAGACTTCCCGTGTTCACAGACATCATCAACTAAGTGAACAAGAACCAGATCCGGTCACGTTGGCTGGTGTTCCGGAGCCTTCCAGCAGGGCTGTGTGTGAAACTCAGCCCCACAGTGACGAGCCTGTGTCAGAAGTCCTTCCGTGAGGGCTTTGAACACAGCCAGCAGGTCAGGAACCCCTCAGGAGCAGGGATGCTGGGGGTGGAGTGGGCAGAGAGGACAAAGTGCGTGTGCTGCTGCCGCTGGGGAAGCCCGGCCCTCACCCGGGCCCCTTATCACCTTCTCAGGCCCCACGTCTGCCAGCCGAGTCCTCTCTTTCCTCGGTCGCTACGTAGACCCGCGTGCATCTAGGCTGGGAATGTGGGCCATGAACCCCAGTCTGCATCTGCAGGGACCTCGTTGGGGAGACCCCCATCTGGAAGGTGGGGCTGAAGCAGAGGAAACCAATTAACGCTCTGACCTGAGGTGCCACCTTCTAGAATATGTCCTGTGGCCCCAGCAAAGGACAAGCGTCCAGGACCGTGGGACCAGAAGGAGGGGGCAGCAGGTGGTGTGTGTGTGTGTGTGTGACCAGTGCATACTGACCCACCGGGCCCTCACAGGCCTACAAGCCTCGCTGAGGCTGCTACTAGTATGCTCCCGCAGCCAGTTTTCTCAGGAGCTCACTACCTGCACGAGGGCCTTAGGGACGAGACCTCCTGGAGGCCCAGTCAGTTGGGCAAGGAGGCAGCATGGCTGAGCCCATCACGCCGATGGGGTTGGGATGCCCAGAGACGGCGCCTCACAAGCACGTGCATGGAGCTCGCGAGACGTGGCACCAGGAGCGGGGCCCCGTCAGCTGGCCCCAGGGCCTGTGTCTGAGGACCACCAGCGCCGCATCTGCTCTAGCATGCTGGAAACTGCCTTCCCGTGCCAGCGGGTGGCAAGGGGGTCCTCTTTCTGCGTCTGACGCAGCCCTCCCAGAAATGCCACAGACAGATGTGGTGGGCACTGTGTGTCCCCCCCCAGATGTTCCCATCCTAATCCCTGAGGGCTCTGAATATGGTGGGCTACCCAGCAAAGGGCAACTGAGGTCGTGAATGGAATTAATGCCACCAATTCACCGGCCTTAAAACAGGGGCCATCCTGAATCACCTGTGGCCTCAACGAGCAACACAGCCTGCGGTGTAGACCGAGCAGGAGCCCAGGAGCCAAGGGATGGGCCCTTGCAGGGGAAAAGGCAAGACACGGATTCTGCCCTGGAGCCTGCAGAAGGACGCGGCCCAACTGACCTCCCAACGGTAAGATCGAGCGTACATTCGTGTCAGTAAACTACTAAATTTGCAGTGATTTGTGACAGCAGCCACAAGCATCGGCTACAGAGCTGGCTTCAGGGGACCCGCTGGGGTCTCAAGTCCCGGGACCACGCTTCCAGCCCCTTTAACGCTGTGTCCCCGGGGCAGCTGCATGGACCTCTCTGAGTCTCTGTTTTCCCATTTCTAAAATGCGTGCAGTCCTGCCTCCAGGATGACTGTGAGGGCTGCCTGAAGTCAGGCTAATTAACTGTAAACAAGGGAAGTATGGCTTCTCTTATGGATTTGCAAGGGGCCTGAGGGGGCAAAGATTTTCTTGAACCCGAGACAGAAATTGCTAATTGGTAAGACTGATGAATCACAGACCTGTACTCTGAAGCAAGTACTACATTACATGTTAATTTAAAAAAAAAAAAAAAAGGTTTCATGACCCCAAAAAAAAAAAAAAATTGCTGATTGTTACCCAGAGAAATTGCTTGAATATCTGTAAACATTTACTTTCCTTTTCAATAATCACATATACGGCTTTAAATCAATATAATGACCCCCCTCGGGAAGGAGTTCTGGAAGCCGGCAAGAATTCCAGCGTGGGGCCACGGAGCAGGCCTGGTGGCTCTGCCAAGTCCCAACCAATGCACCAGGGCTCGGGGAGCGGAACAAAGAGAACAGCACGGGTTCTGCCCAGTTGGCCTCGCTCAGACCGCGCACAAGGTGACCCCGTAAGTTAGGAGATGGGGAGCACCTGCTCCTCGCTGGCCGGCCAAGGGGCTGCGTTCTCGTAATGTAATCTGTGCTGTTACAAGACAGACTCCCTGAGGGCAAGGCCTCCACGGAGAAGCGTTTTTAGAATTTCAGAAATTACCTGGCTTTTATTTCTGATTGTAGAGTTTTAGAATGCTGATCCATCACCGGTTCGTAAAGACGTCTTACGGCAGAAACCAGAATTGTTTTCGCAGGGGGGCCAGCATTTACTGAACATCCGCTGGGCCAGACAACTTGCCAGTTACATACCATCTCTCACACTCAACTCTTCCCTTTAGAAAATATACATTTATATATACACACATACATACGTGTGCGTACAGAGAATACCTCCTTCATAAGGCTGCGGAGGATTAAGTTAAAGAGAATAACATAACATAGCCAGGGACACGTATCTGCAAAGAAACAGGAGCGGAATCACCCCCATCTCCTTGGGTCTTGCCCCACGCACCATGTTCATTCCACCACACGACACGGCCCCTCCTTCTGGAAGGTGCTAGGTCTTTCCTCCTTGTGAATTTATTTCTCATCCTATCATTTGACCTGGCTTTTAATGCCATAGCGAGGCAACCACGAAACTGATACTCTACTCCCTACTCACCCTGATTCACCCACAATAGTGCACTCTTACAAAGTACATTAACAATAGTAAACACTGTAGATAGTAAATACTAGAAAATACTGTGCCGTAAACTCCCTTAGACTGTAAAATTCATTCAGAACATTCACCAAGTCCTGGGACATTGTAGGAAGACTCCTAGGAAGTGGGGATGCCAAAGGCCCAGCACTCTCGAGCTGACGTTGTGGGAGAAGACAAAAAAAAGGACAGCAAACAATCAAGCAGGAAAACAGACACGCTATCAGGCTGCTGTGAGTGCCACCCAGAGAACATGCTAGACCAACCTCCAACGGAAGCTTCCCTATAAAGGTGGGCGAGAAGTAAATGCTTCTCGCTGTGAGCTAGAGACTCAGGATTATTTCTTGCAATGGCAGAAACGACCCTCTACAAGAATATCATCTAGATCTTCGGCTTAAGCAACTGTGTACCTCGTGGTTCCGTTTACCAATTTAAGGCTGACAAGTGGGGTGGAAGGTGGGAATTGAGATTTCATTTTAGAACACATTTAACAAACAAGAATACCAGCTATCGTATGGAAGACACACTCCTTGCATTTGTAGGAGAACCAAACTGTTTCCATTTCGAATTTGACATCCCAAATAAATTTTTAAATCCCTTATACGTAGTCTGTTCACGGTGAAACATTTTATCCCCTGAAATTGTTTAGTTCACATTTATCCAAAAAGAAACGTGCATTTGGAGTTAAAACTAGTTTCCCCCAAGAGGTTCGAGAGAGCTGAGAGGTAGAAACAAGGTCACAAAAGGACGAAACCCACACTCTGCCCATCTCACCACGGTCACTGAATTGGGTAAGGCTGCTGGGGAACAAGGTCAAGGTGGGGGAGGGACTGCCCTTAAAGTCACACACGGCTCATCATGAGAAACAAAATCTACATGAAAAGCCCATTGTGAAGATGGCCAAGGGAATCTCTCCCAGTGAAGCAATTCATCTTTTTTCAATTAAGACAAATCCTCCTTATTTTTCTTACAAATTGTTATTATAATTTTGTGAGAGAGAGAGAGTGTGTGTGTAAGTGGGGCTGGGGGGGCAGGGGTAGAGGGAAAATCTTAAGCAGGCTCCAAACAACCAGCATGGAGCCCAACACGGGGCTTGATCCCATAACCCTAAGACCATGATGCGAGTCGAAATCAGGCGTTGGGTGCTTAACCAACTGAGCCACCCAGGTGCTCCAAGATAAATCCTTCTTAAACAAGACAAGGAACACAGTCTGTTTGAAAATTCCAGTTGGATATCTGGTTTATGAATAACTTCATAGCATGTTTCATTGACTATCGTATTTCCACGTAATCATATAATCTTGACAACTCGCAGTCTCAAAGACTTTAATCCCAGTATAATTAACAGACAGTATTATATTAGTTTCAGGTGTACAATACCGTGATTCAATAATTCTATGCCGTACTCAGTGCCCATCGGGTTCAGTATACTCAATCCCCTTCACCTATCTCACCCATCTGCTACCCACCAGCCCTCTGGTGACCTTCAGTTTGTTCTCTAGAGTTAACAGTTTGGGGTTTTGTCTCTTTTTTTCTCTGCTCATTTGTTTTGTTTCCCAAATTCCACATATGAGTGAAATCATATAGTATTTGTCTTTTTCTGACTAACTCATTTCACTAAGCATTATACCCTCTAGGTCCATCCATCCATGTTGTTGCGAACGCCAAGATTTCAAGCTTTTTTTATGGCTACAAAATATTCGTGTGTGTGTGTGAATGTGTGTGTGTGTGTATCACATCTAAATCCATTCCTCCTCTATCAGTGGACAACTGGGCTGCTTCCATAGTTTGACTATTGTAAATAATGCTACAATAAACATAGGGGTGCATACATCTTTTCAAATTAGCGTTTTTCCTTTTTTTCTCCCCAAATATGTTTATTTTAATTTTTCAGTGTTACAAGAGTGATTGTTCATGCACCACACCCAGTGCTCCATGCAATACATGCCCTTCTCAATATCCACCACCAGGCTTGCCCACCGCCCCACCCCCTCCCCTCCAAAACCCTCAGTTTGTTGCTCAGAGTCCACAGTCTCTCCTGGTTCATCACCCCCTCCGATTTCCCCCCATTCACCCTTCCCTTCCTTCTCACAATGCCCTCCATGTTTTTCTATCCTTTGGGTAAATACCCAATTGTGGAATTACTGGATCATAGAGGAGTTCTATTTTTAATTTTTTGAGGGAGCCTCATACTGTTTTCAGTAGTGGCTGCACCAGTTTGCATTCCCACCAGCAGTGCACAGAGGTTTCTTTTTCTCCACATCCTCACCAACACTTGGTGCTTCTTGTGGTGTTGATTTTTAGCCATTCTGACAGGTGTGAAGTGACATCTCGTTGTTCTGACTTGCATTTCCCTGATGATGAGTGATGATGAGCCTCTTTTCATATGTCTGTTGGCCATCTGGATGTCTTCTTTGGAGAAATGTCTGTTCATGTCCTCTGCCCATTTTTAATTGGATTATTTGGGTTTCATATATTTTTATTACTAGCCCTTTATCAGATACACCATTTGCAAATATCTCTTTCCATTTAGTAGATTGTCTTTAAGGTTTGTTGATTATTTCCTTTGCTGTGCAGAAGCTTTTTATTTTGATATAGTCTCAGTAGTTTATTTTTGCTTTGATTTTCCTTGCCTCAGGAGACCTATCTAGAAAAATCTTGCTGTGGCCAAAGTCAGGGAAATTACTGACTGTGCTTTCCTCTAGAATTTTATGGTTTCATGTCTCACATTTAGGTCTTTAATCCATTTTGAATTTATTTTTGTATATGGTGTAAGAAAGTGTTTCAGTTTCATTCTTCATGTGGCTGTCCAGTTTTTCCAATACCATTTGTTGAAGATACCATCCTTTTTCCCACTGCATATTCTTGCCTCCTTTGTCAAAGCTTAATTGGCCATATAATCAGGTTTATTTCTGGATTTTCTATTCTGTTCCTTTGTGTTTATTTCTGGGCCAGTGTCATACTGTTTTAATCACTACAGCTTTGCAATATATCTTGAAATCTGGGACAATTCACGTTTTAATGGCTGCCCAATGAGTATCCTAATGTATTTTTACCTAATCTTTTGTGATATAGTTTTTCTACAAAAATAGTGTACATTCATAGAAAGTTGTTTAATATGCACTATTAGGTGAAAAAAAAGCTATAAAATAATTACCTTTAGTATTATAATTAAAACTAATAATTAAAACTTAATAATAAATATTATATACATCAAGATATCTGCATGGACTAATGTTAAACTAAAAACAAGAAATAAACCTTTGGGAATTTCTAATTATTCATTGTTTTTAAATATAAAAGACTTCACGAATTTGTGTGTCATCCTTGCACATCCCTGCTTGTCTTCTCTGTATCGTTTCAATTTTATATGTGCCGAAGCGAGCACCTATTACTCATTTCTACATCACTTAAATCCTTAAAGATAAACAATAGGTTTTTCATTATCAAAAAACAACATTAATAAAGATATTTATGTAGAAGTGGAAGAGGAAATCATTCCTACAGAGAAGCCTGAAGAAAACATCTCAATGCCAAAGCAAAGACCTCGAAGAGAATAAATCCCAGCCTTAGCAAGGCTCTTGGTCCACGAGATGATGAAGAATCCGGCCCTAACTTACATCGTACAATCCGGCGTGCCTCCTGACAGCTTAACACATGCTTACTGTTGCTTATCATGCTTTAATACAGATACAGAATTAATATTTGATGTTCTTCTGTTGTTTCCCCGTTTATGAGTATCTACAGCCTGAATAAGCAAGTCGCAGACTAGAGACATAAAAGCGTGCAGCTAAATTCACATTTCCCCTTAACGTCAGAAACCACAGCTACATTAAAAAGGATCATGAGGGATGCAGGTACACACGCACGTTTTGATCTAACCCATTTTCACATTCAAAGGGTGCACCGAGTGTTACTCAGAAGTACATAATTGTGCTCAGAGCAGGAAGCACTTCCTGTCAGCTACACACCAGCCTCAAGTCTCGACTGGAGATTTACGGGAATGTGTCAGCAGACACGGGACTGGGGATCCTTCTGAGCTCCGTGGAGCTCTTGGCGTGGAGCCTGCAGCCTGGGTGGGCTCTGAGGGGGTCTGTGTGTGGCTCCTAGCTCCCTCTGACCCTTCTCTGAGGGCCTCAGCTTCCACCTCCACCCCTCATCCCTCAGATACGGGAAAGGAAGACCCAGAGGCAAAGGAGACATCATCTGGTTCTATAGTAGGTGACGAGATCTCAGCATCTCAGATGTACGATCCTCACGCAGGAGTTTGCGAATCCATCCCCTCCCTCTTTGCCTTTGGTGTTTGAGCTTGAAGGAAGCCCAAGGTCACCGAAAGCTTCAAGAGAAAACGCTGAATTTCACTGATGGCTGAGTCAAAATCTCCAAATCAAGCCTGGATCCATCTTCAAATGCTGATTTGCCAGATTCTGATGCTTGATGTTTCCAAGGCTGGCCGGCATGGGAAGTTGGAACAGAATCCCAAACCTTGCAGGTTTTTGCCTATTTCAAATCTTGCCCCTTCTGGGGCTTCTGCTTAATAACCGAATGGAAGGGCTAGGATCGGACGAGGCCCGACAGCCTATTTTGGTAGCACCTCCAAGACCGGGTCACCCCAAAGAGCCCACGGCGGCGCCCGCCAGCCAGTCAGCCTGGAACGCACGGTGCTCTACAGTTTGCTTCTTCACTTCCAGGCTCTCACAAGACTCTGCTCATCTCATATCACTCCTTTAAAAAGGAGCCTTTTTAAATGTTGATTCAAAAAATCCAATCGTCTATTTTGGGCCATTACACTAAAAGTCAATATATGCCGGCACTTTACTACACCTCTCTCCTCTAGAGCATGGACCAACCCAAAGAGATGTTGGCCGCCATACTGCTTCCTCTAGGGCATGGCCCGTCTGGGCCTTGAGGAAGATTGCATAATGAGTCTCTGTCAGCTTCATCATCGCTGATGGTCAGTCCCCACTGCCTGGGTAATAGGGTGGAGCCAGGTGTCCATGGCCCACAACGGGGGTATCTGTAACCACTGCAGAATCTCATGACCCCCATTGGAATCCCCTGCATGAAATACTGATTCTGGGGCCAAACCCTGATCCACTACATCAGAGGCTCTGTAGGTGACAGTAACGAGCAGCCAGGCGGGGACGGCCGCCTTGGGACACCGGGTCTGCAGTGACTTCACTGCCCCCACCCATCAACCCCATGCTTGTCCCGGCCCTGATCCCCCACTGCGGGATTCCAGGAGGTGGGCAGTTCAGCCCAGAAAGCAGGGGATGTATCTCAGCCTCACAGGCTTTGTAACCTCATCGGGGAGACAAAATTCCTAAGTATCAATTCGAGAAAGCACTGTATAAAATGAATGCCCACGTGGTGAGTGCGGAGGATTAGGTACTAAGATGAGACATTTAACAGGAGGGCGATGATGTAACTCAGGCCAGCTGTGCCAAGCGCTGGGCCCAGCTTGTCACAGAGAAAAACCAGAGCTCAGAGAAGCCACTTGGGTTTCCCAGAATATGACAATGGGTTCCCCTCCAAGCCGACTCTGGCACACAAAGCGCCCGACTCACGCCCTTTCTGACCCACTCGAAGTGAAGTGCAACACTCAGCCCATTGTCTGGGCAATTACGCATTTTTTAACTCACATCTGATAAATCCACATAAGTAAGTCCCCCCACCCAAAAAGTCCTTCTTTTTTTCCTCTTTTTTGAATTATCTACATAATTGCCTTCATTTTCCACTGCATTTTGCTTATGTAACCATGACTTCACCCCTCCTTTGGCAGAGTCAGCAAGAAGCAAGCTTTTCCCCAGATAATCCACACATATTGAAGCATTATCATCTAGAAAGCAGTATGATGCACATGATGAGGAATTGTGAGCCCAAATTATAAATGACCATATACAAGTGCCTGCCTTCCTAAGCTCACGGCGTGTTCCACACATGGATGAGGCAAGGCACGATGCCCGGGGGGGCGGGGGGCACGGTGGCGTGCTGCGTGCGGGAGGGGAGGAGAGAGGAAAAAGCACGAGAACCACAGGGGCAGGGATGTGGAGACGGGAAAGGCCAGCTGGGCTGGAGATCTTCTGGGCGCTCTGCGGCAGTGAGGAAGGAAGGCAGCGCTCGAAGGGCATCAGACGCTTGGTTGCTTGAACCCAGGTTTGACTCAGCTCTACACCCAATTACCAGCTGGGTGATTTGGGCAAGTCACTTAGCCTCTCTGGGCCTCAGTTTCCTATTTGTAAAATGGGCTTAATGATGACTCGTCTTGTTAAGAGTATGTTATCAGTCATTTTGGTCTGGTAGAACAAAACTATCATGGGCCAGCTGGCTTAGACAACAAGCCCCTACTTCCCACAGTTCCAGAGGCTGCGTCCAAGCTGGTAGACCTGGTGTCTGGTGAAGGCCCACTTGCTGGCCTGCAGGCAGCTGCCTCTGGCTGGAAACTCACGGGGCGAAAAAGAAAGCTCTGGTCCCTCCATTTCCTTACAGGGGCTCTAATCCCATCATGGGGGCTCCACCCTCATGACCCAGCCCGATTCTTATCTCCTCCCCAACTCCTCACTTCCAAAAACCATCACAGTGGGAACAGGGTCTCAGTGTATGAATTTGGGAAAGAGGGAGAAGGGGTGCCACGGCCTGGAGAGCCAGTAGAAGGGCCCGGCCACATTGCAGAGACTGGTTCTGGGGATGGTGGGCGCATCAACCAAAGGAGAACCCCAGGTTCTATACGGAGCCCATACGCCCGCCAGCATCTATCGGCCATAGGTATCGCCAGCACTGATACGCTGAAACCGGGACAGAGTTCAAGGTGGCCTGTACCTTGAAGGGTTCCCAATCCCACGGTCTAAAGCGGCACAAGACACAACGTATGATGGTGAATCAGCAAGGACAAGGGAGGGGTCACCTGATACTGGCTGGTCTTACAGGCATCTTTGAACTTTTTTTTTCATCTTTGAATATTTTTAATGCTTTTGGTTTTGACCATTTATTCAATTTGCAAATCCACAGGAGAGACTACATCTTTGTAGATCCGTGAGCAACTCAGAAGAGCATACCTGCTAAATTTTATCAATTATAACCAAAATGATGCTTCTGAAGGATATGTGAAGTCCCTGGAGATGAGGAATAAAAAGAGCCAGCCTATACATGGAGAAACAAACTGCTACTCAGGAACCTAAACTATAGTGGCCTTCTGAACAGAAACCGCTAGTTCTGTCAGGTGACCTGTTGTTTCCCTGAGGTTTTGTTTTGTTTTGTTTTCCTCAGAAACCACAGAAGATACGCGCCAACTTTTTAAATGTTTTTGTTAATTTCCCAGTATGTATGAAAATAGATGATGGATGGATGGATGTGAAGGTGAGTGGATGGATGGATGGATGGATAGGTAGATGGATGGGGATGGATGGACAGATGGATGGATAAGTGGGAAGGTGAGTGGATGGATGAATGGATGGATGGATGGATGTGAAGGTGAGTGGTTGGATGGATGGATGGATGGATAGGTAGATGGATGGGGATGGATGGACAGATGGATGGATAAGTGGGAAGGTGAGTGGATGGATCGGTGGATGGATGGATGCATGGACGGATGGATAAATGGGAAGGTGAGTGGATGGAGGAATGGACGCATGGATAGATGAATGCATGGATGGATAGAGGCGTGGATGGATGAATGGATGGACAGATGGGAAAGTGAGTGGATGAATGAGTAGATAGAGTAGATGGAGAGACACTCCATAATAAACCTTCCAACTAATTTGAACCTAAAACTAACAATAACCTCACTTTCCCATCTATGAAATGGAAGTGTTTCTTTCTACAGTCTTTATCTTTGCATTGTAGAATTTCATTTCAGTAAATTAGGTGGCACCCTCTTCCAACGTTCTTTTGCTCCACCACTTTGTGTGCTGCCTCTGGATTCCCACTGAACTCTCGGAGAGCAGGGCTCACGCATGGCTGCAGCCCAGAGACACTCACCTCACTACACCCATCAGCGCCCAGCAAGAGGCTCTGTCCCCACTGGACACCGAGGTTTGGTTTTCCCACCCCAGTTTGGAGTGATGTCAAGACCAGTGCACAGAGGCTGGAGAACAGTTGTTCCTGAATGTGTCTTTTAACCTCCCGATCGTGCTGAGTCATTCCACAGACACGGAGCCAGGTCCTTGCTTGAAGCTGGCCGCGCAGCACCAGCGTTTATTACCGCTTGCCAAGTGAATGAATGAGTGGACGAATGAACCAACTCCTGGGCTTCTCCTACACCATCAGAAGATAGGCCCCTGGCTTTCAATGCTGCTCTAGACTCTAGAAAAATAAGCTCCAGAAAATATGGAAATTAGACTGAGAGTAACACCCCCTAACACCAGAGGAATATAACATGCTCAGTTTCCTAAATCTAGCACCTGTCCCCTCACAAGCTGGAGAAATCGTCTCAAAACACGCAGAGGGGCGGTTCTGCCCAGAATATGAACCGCTTCTCTGTGAATAAGATAATGTAGAATATATATTAATACTAAGGTATATTTTCAGGAGTTTTCAATGAAACTGATCTGATTCAAATGGAGATCTACTACGATTAAGCTTATTTCTTTGCATCCCTAAGTTTCTCAGTATGAGTTTCAATACTGTTTCAATGGGCTTTTTAGTGAATGATGGGATGCTGGGGGGGTTGCCTTTGGCATTTTCATGTAAAAACTTCTCACGTCAGCACAAGTGTGTAGCACCGATTTATTTCTCCCTTGAGTTATAACTAACCAGAACCATAAAAAAAAAAAAAACCAAAAACCGTAAACCTACAGGTCACTGATTTATTTTTATGAAACTCATCAAAAGTACAATGTTCGGAGATGAGCAGAGCTCATGCAGACTGAACCTCCTCCCCAGCTGTCCTGACTCGTGAGTGTGCGGCAAGACTACCCAGACCTCTAACAAATGCCTCCTGGGAGCCAGGGGCCTGGGAGCCACCTGTGACCTGGGCTCAGACACCTCTGCGGGGGGAAGGTAGGTGGGGACAGGAGGACGCACTCCCTCTGCCCTCGGCGTGGAGACGGGAACATGGCGCAGAGCAAGAAGGCAGCCGGCTGGGGCGACTAAGCTCGGGCAGGTGTGTGGCTCTTGGACACAGAAACGGAGTGACCTTTAGATTGGGTGTCGTGGGACATCTGACACAGGGACGCGGGGGAACTGGGTGAGAGGAGGCTCACAGAGGGCAGGTGGCCACACCGCGCCGCGTCGCCTGGGCCATGGTGCTGGGGCATCTGGGGACGGCTGAGCAGAGGGGTCAGGCTCCCGGGTGTGCTTTGGCGAGGGGCTCAGGCAGGGGCGGATCTGGGTGGGGATGGGGCTGGGAGAGGTGCGGGGAGGCAGTCAGGAGGTGGCGGGCATAGAGGTGGGGAGCACGGGGGAACCGAGGAGCAGACTCCAAGGACTCGGCAGCTGTCCCTGGGGTTCGGCGGCCGAGTGCAGCGGCAGTACCTCCTCTCGAGCTCCGAGGCCAGAGTGTGAGAGCGAGGTGGTGGCAGTGGCCTCGCTCACTCTGAGGCTCCAGGGGAGCGTGTGTCCCGGCCTCTGCCACCGCTGCCGGTGCTCACGGGCGCGCCTCGGGTCCTAGACACGTCACTCCAACCCTGTCTCTGGCGTCGTGGGGCGGTCCCCTGCGTGACTTCACGTCCTCCTCCCCCCGTGCTTGTCCCCCGTTTCCTCTTCTTACAGGGACACCACGTGTGGGCCGAGCCCCCCCCCCCACACTATCACCTCCTCTTAACCCGATGACATCTGCAGAGACCTTCAATCCAAATAAGGTCCGAGTCACCAGGGGCCAGGACGTCAGCATGACTTCAGGGGGCAAATCCGCCCCACAGCAGCCTTGGTGCCTGGCAGGAGGGGCGGAGGCAGCCGAGGGCTGCGGCTGCGGGCCAGGCCGGCGGGCAGGAAGCCGGGGCCAGGGTCCCAGGGCAGGAGCCCCAGCTTCGGGGTGCCGTAGGCGGGCATGGTGTGGGGGAGCCCTCGGCCTGCTCAGGGCAGGAAGCCCCGGAGGACAGCCGATGTTCCCCCTGCTGTTGCCGCTACTTCCTTAGGGTCATCAGCACTCCTCAGGACCCCCAGTCTGAACCCGCTTGACAGGAGCCTGGGGGCGGGGCGGGGGGCGGCCGCGTGACCCTTGACCGAGGGACCCGTCTCTCCCCCCTCCCCCCCGGAAGAGGGGCCGACGCTGTGGTGGGAAAGCCCAGGGCTGGGACTCAGACCCCGGACTCCGGGCTCAGCTCTGCCTCCCGTGCCCCTTCCTCTCAGGGGGCCGGCCTTCAGATGGATACGTACAGGGCTGTGGGTGACGGCTCTGTGATTTCCGCTTTAAACTGCTCTGAATCCCATTTTCCTGCTAACTCTCGTTATAATGTCACAGTGGCCTGATCTCCCCGTGGGGATGACCTTCTGCGCCAGAAGCCCTGCCATCCCCGCCGGTGTCCCCCGACCCTCCTACCACTAGGTCCTAGACACCCTCCACCCAGGGAGCAGTGGCCTCAGAGGGGCCCCCCGAGGCCCGGGAAAGCCATTTCCACGGCTCCAGCCTAGAACACGAACCCCGCTCGGGCGGCTAATGGGGCTTTAGCCAGAGCTGCGGCAAGGGGCAGAGGGGGCCTGAAACAAGAACACACGTTCTCCGCTGGGCTCCGATCTCCGGAAGCACGGGTCCCCGCTAGAAACCGCAGGGTACTGTCACCCACAGAGAAGGAGGTTGTCGACGTGGGCCCCCAAGCCCACACCCGGAGCTCAGCCTCACCCTGTGCCCTGCGAGTGCCCCACGCGGATATGTCTCGTCCTCACCCCCTGGAAGGGGGGGCAGGCCGGCAAGCAGTGCACACCAGCTCTGAGAGGGGACGGTCCTGCTGTGAAAAATGTGCACTGGGTGTGGTGCATAAACAAGGATTCCTGGAACCCTGACAAAATAGAATACAATTTAAAAAAATAAAATAAAATAATAAAAAAATAAAAATGTGCCCTGCCGCCATCAGACAGAGCGCATGGGGCGAAACACACCCTCTGGCTAGCTCGCGTCTGCCTCTGCCTCGAACTCACGTTTGGGAACCCTGTTATCAATCGGCCATTAGGGTACAGCAGGTTACGAGAGACCGGAATGGGACACAGGTGTTAAAACAACAGGAAAACAAAGTGTGCAAAGGAACGAGCCGGTGCGGCGTCCCTCACCTGGAATCTGCCCATCCTGGTCGGATTCGGCAAAGGTGCTGGGGAAACCCGTGATATTCGTTTTCTCTTACATGAGGCAATTATAAATGGGATATTACCTCTCACTGTACCTTCAAACTCACTCCCCTTGCCGACGGGGCAGGCGGTAAAAGTGGAATAGCACGCAGTTAGTGGACTGTTTGATCAGACGGTGCATTTCATTGACCTTCAATTCTGGTCCCAGAATGATTCTGACAATATCACCTGCACCCCCAGAAGCACTAATCGTACTGTAAAAGCAATACGCTTAGGGGCCCGGACAGTCATCTCCAAATTAAATAATTTTCTTTTTACGGCTGCACCCCTAAAATAACGTCAGCCGCTGGTTGAGGTCGGGGAAGAGGAGGTGGGACAGACACAGGACCTGAAACCTTCTGATAAAGAGGCAAAGTAGCCCTTCTGTGGGGTCCTTGGTGCTCTCGTTCGGTCTGCGCCTCATTTCAGAAGAGCTGCAGGAGGGCACCGGTTGGTAAACACCGGGAGCTCTCGCTGCAGCCCTGCCCAGGCTCGGTAAACACGCCCGAGCACCAATGCTCATAAGCGGGCCGTCAATCACACCGGGAAATTTCCAGCCCACACCGTTGGATCCCAGGGTGTTGTGGGGTGTCTCTGGGGAGCACGGCCCCCACTCCTTCTCTTTAAGACCTGAACTCCTGCCCTCAGTGCAGGGAAGCCTCACCAACAGTGACACGGGGTGTGGGGCAAGTCTGCAAGGGTGTCAAATGGCCAGAGGTCAGCAGGGGCTCAGTGCCCCTGAGCACCTTCCCTAGCCCTGGCTGGAGTCCCACGGTTTAAAACCAGGAAGATGGCACTGTGGGTGTCCAGTGGCCTCTTTAGCCAGCCCGCAAACACCCAGCAGCCTCTTCATCTTGAACCGCACTACTTGACTGGGAGGGTGAGGGGCCGGGCCCATTACTTACCGTGGGAATAATGCCTTCGGAGGGGGCGGGGTGGGCGCTCAGAGTTCCTCCCAGCACAGCGAAAGAAACACAGAAACTTACTGGGCCAGACGCCAATGAACCCGCTGACAATCATGCCTCCAGAGGGTTTTATAGGCACTCATGGACCTATTTTGAACTTGAGGTCTGAAGTACAAACCATCTACGTTTCTCTAAAAACTTGACTTGGGCTGTACTGAAGGTAATTGAGTTTCATGCAGTTCAACAGATATAATGATGCCAAGAGGAAAAAAGCCCAGCCCTTGCCCTGAAAAGGCTCACAGAGCTTTGTGTAAGCAAAGCACTCTCCTGCCACGCAGAGTGCGTCCTAACGAAGGAGTGTGGGGCAGGGGTGGGGGTGTCGCTAGCCCACCAGAACCAGCAGGGGTGCCGACCAGCATCTGAGGGGGTCTAGGAGACTGAGCCAAGCCGGAAGGAGGGACGGGAGACAGCAGCAAGGTGCACTCATCAACCATGAGGCACGCTCCGGAAAGAGTTGATGGGGTGGCGGGGCAGGAGGAGTGTGCCCAGTGACTATGGCCAGAAGGAAGCAGGGGAGGGGCTTTGGGGGATGAGGGGCAGGAAGGGTCCCAAGGTGAGAAGTAAGGGACACTCAGGAGACAGGTATGCTGCCCACTAGAGTGGAATTAGGTTGGGCAGGAGGGGGTTCGGGACTGGAGCACAAAGAGGGTTGAGGGGGAAACAAGGTCACAGGAGATTGTCTCTTCTCCTGTTCCCTCTGTCCTCTCACTGGTACCCACACAGGACCCACCCTAGCAAACATAGGAAAAGGAGAGTCACCAAAACTAAGACAAGAAGACAGAAAAGGGGGAAACCACAGATGGTAGATCCCTACCTCACACCATTCACAAATTTAATTCCAAACAGACTAAATCTAAATGGGAAAGGGAAAATAATAAAGCTTTAAGAACAAAACAAGAGGGGAAAAAAAAAAAAAAAAAACAGAAAAACACTAAATGTAAAAGGAAAAAAAAAACCTGATCAATGGCACCACATTAGAACTAAAAACTTTTGTTCTTTGAAAGACATCACTGAAGGAGGGAAGAGTCGACCCACTGGAGGAAAAAGATATTCACAAGACGCATATCCAACACAGGTCTTATATCCAGAGTAAGAAAAGAACTCCTATAGGTCAACAGAGAAATTGAATAAATCTAGACAAATCAATTCAAAGAAAAGGACCCACTGACACTGCAGACACGCCTCCTCCAGCCCTGCCCACCGTCCCCAGGTATTTACCCACAGCAACGAGGACTCGTGTGCAACAAGAGACGTGACCCCACAAGTGGTCATAGCAGCGCACGTGAAGTAGCCAACAACCAGAAACAAGCCAGTGCCTGCCCTGGGCAGGATGGGCCAGCGATGGGCGTGGGCTCATGCAAGGGGAAGCTGCTCGAGGGTGAAAACGAACAAGCAGGACAAGGGATTAATCTCACATCCATGACAGGGAAGGAAAAGAGGCCACACAGAAGAGCACGTGCGTGACTCCGTGGATACATGATTCAAAGCGAGGGTTCCAGGGGGTGGGAGGGACCAGCGGGTCCCTTGTAGTGGGGATCAGTGAGTGTCACGAGGCACAGGGGACATCTGCTTCTTCGTCCCTACCCTGGTTCCCTGAGCGTGTTTGCTTTGAGACCATTCACTGAACTGTGCACTTGGAACCTGTCCCTTTCCCTTTATACATGTGCAGTCGGCTGAATGGTGGCTCCCCGAGAGACGTGTCCGCACCCTAGTTTCCAGCGTCCTCCGTGACAAAAGAACAGACACCACCTTATATGCCAAAAGATGGATTAAGTTAAGGAGAGGGGAGCTTTCCCAGATTATCCACGTGGGTTCTCAACCTGAAATGACCGTGTCCTGATAAGAAACAGAAAGGCCACCCAGACCCAGAGCCGAGTGAAGAGGGACACAGAGGTTGGGGTGACCAGGCTGCAAGCCAAGGAAGGCCGGGTGCTCCCAGAAGCTGGAGGAGACGGGAAGGACCCTCCCCTGGGTCCCCAAAGGGAGGTGGCCCTGCTGTCACTCTCAGGGGTGAGCCAATAAATTTCCGTTGTGTTAAGTCCCTGCCTGTGCGGTCATTTGTCACACAGGCACAGGAAAGTCTCCAATGAAATGGAAAAAGAAAGAAAAAGTAAGATCCGATGATACCTGCGTACCCCCAGAAAAAAAAAAAAGGCAGAGTGGCTGAGCCCATGGAAAGGCGCCTGGAGAGGGGGTACGGGCGGGACAAGGCAGCAGGCTGTGGCTGCATGGGGGCCCCTCCCGGGGTACCGGCCAGGTGGCACGACCTCCTGGGACGCCCGGACCCCAGGGGGCAGGAGGATGGGCTTAATCAGGGCTGCGATGTTTCCCAGTACATCACCAAACAGAGGGAAGAGGGCAAGAAAACTGAGAGTGCTTAAAAGGAGTGCTCCTGGGGAGAACCATGGAGCCCGGCGGCAGAAGAAGGGGCGCAGGGATGGGCAGCAGCACGGCGGAGACATGGTTGGATGAATGAATCAGAAGGAAGCCTCCAAAACGGTCAGGGGCACCACAGAGAGGGAACCCCAGGACACCGGGCAGGTGGAGGAAGCCGTCGGAGGGGGCGGTCTGCGGGGAAAACTTGGGGGCCAGGACACTGTGGAGAGGACAGGCCCCGAGCACGGCCCGGGGGATGTGTCCCAGGTGGGCTGGGGGACAACGGCTAAGCTTGAAGGAAGTCACAGAAAGAAGAGCAGGCATTCCGTGGCTTATCCTCAAGCAGCCCAATGACACAAAACGGGAGGGAACACGGATGGGAATGGGGAGAGGCCCGCAGGCCTAGCGTGGAGGCCCGGGGACACCTGCTGGGAGGGGCTGCAGACTCGGAAGGACAAGGAGGTGGAGGGAAGAGGCGGCGGGGAGCCCGGAGGGCCCCCACTCCCCCAGGGACCACAGGCGTGAGAGATGGGATGCCCTGCCTTCGAGAAACCTCCAAGGGAGTCTAAGTCTGTCAAGCAAGCCTTCCGTCCCCGGGAGAGGCTTCTGCACACATGTCCCTGGAGTTTGAAAAGAAATGTGTCGGGCGAAAATGGGCACTGATCCTCACCCATGGAAACTCTAACACCCCCACGAATGGATGACACAGCAAGACAGAAGCAGCTTCCCGATCCCTCACCCCCGAGAGGTCACCGAGTGGGTCCATATTCCATGGCTTCCTGAAAGCCTCGCCAGGGAGCTTCTCTTACGGCCCCCCCTTTATAGATGCAGAACCGAGGTGAACCGGGGCTAGGAGTCTGTCCCATTCCAGGGGACGTTCCCTGAGTCCCTATTGTGTGACATCAGCTAGGGAGGCAAGTGAGGTGCGGAGCCCCTCTGTGCGAGACCCCTCTCCTGTGGCTGCTCTCCGTGGGGCGAGCAGGCAAACCCTCACTCCGGGTGCCTGGGGGGGAACCGGAAAGTTTCTGCAATTTGTGCATGGGTCCCAAGTGGACTCACCACCAGGGGAACAAGACCCCGCCAGGATTGGAGGGGCCTGCGCTCCAAGGGAAAGACCGTGGAAAAGCAAGAAGGGCAGGGCCCAGCAGAGCCCAGAGCAGAAGCAGGATGAAGATGTGGCGAACACTCCTGCCAAAGGGCTTTCCCCATACGGGAAGGAGAGCGGCTGAGGGCCAGCCGGCACCGCCTCGAGAGCCATTCGGGACAACGGTTAGGGCTAGGTCACTGTCACCTAATGCACCATGTTCGCTTCACTCTCAGCCAAACGTCTTATTTTCTTCCCGGCGCGGGGGAATGAATTAAAGCACAGTAAGCATCTATTAATGGTGCTTTGCCTCCTTTGCTCCTCCTCCTCCTACTAGTCCAGGTGTTTTGCCTACTTTGCCTTCAGGCGTTGCTAAAAATGCAGACCTGGGTCCAAGAGCCCACCAGTAACTGGGTTTAAAAGCCTTGCAGCCAATTCTGCCAGAGTTGGGCACGCCCCCCACCCACCTGCCACCACGCTCTTCAACCTGGGGCAACGAGTGCACCAAGGAGACAGAAAGCCGCAGGATAAACAGGGAGCGCCTTCCATGCCAACAATTTCGCTCAATGCAAATAAATTGTAACTTCTCTTATTTATAGCAAATGCAAGCCTATTAAGCTATAGAGTATTCATACTTTTTAAATGAGGCAAGACATGTTTTTTTGTAACAATCTGCTGAGGCAAGTCTTTTATCCCTGCCTCCAGACTGTGAATCCGGGCCTGAGTCTCTCTCTGAGGTGAAGAGAGGCTTTGGTGAAAGGGTCTGAAGACACTGCCCGAGCTGAAAGCCGTGTCTATCTGGGGGCCTGGAGCCTCTCGCCAACAGAACTGGAAATGTCCACAGAACTGGGCTCAGGTTATCTACGATTACATTTAATTTCCTCTCAGAGCACAGCACGGTGTTTGTGCCTATGGGGACCCCAGGCCAGCTCTAGAAGTCTTTCTCGGGGACATCTGGCTGGGATCAGCGGGGCCGTCCCCCTGGTCTCAGCGGGGCACACGCATGGATGTGAGCTCAGCTGCCGCGTGAGCTGGGGGCTGCTCCCCAGGGCAGCTGGGCAGAGTTCTCAGAAGACAGCAGAAGCCCCGACAGCCCCGTGAAGCCTCCGCTTGGCACGGCATCACCCCTGCCACTTTCTGTTGGTCAGAGCACGTCAAGAGACCGGCCCAGATTTGAGGAAACACGGACTGCAGCCTCTCGGTGCAAGAGCGTCTGAGTCCCACTGCAGACGGGAGGGATCCTTGCGGCCATTTTGTGCAAGCAGGCAGTTTTTGCTCTTCGTCCACGCTTCCGTCCAGAATCTCGAGATTCAAGCTTCCTCACAGCAGTTCCCCAGGCAGCGCAGCGGAAGGCTCCTTAGATGTACGCGCGTGTGTGTTTGCGTGTGCACGAATGTGTCTGCTTGAGGAAGAGAGCAGGGATTTTAGCCCCATTTGCAAGAATGAAGCATTTGCCCATCCCAGTCCCTTGGCTGGAGATTCCAGGCGTTCCTGACATTCCCTGCCGCCAGAAAAACACATCTACGTGTTGGATCCCGAGGCCTTTGCTAATAGCTGCCAGTCTCTCGCCTTTCTTTTTAATCCACTCCCCAGACACTCTAGCTCTAGCTGCCCCGAAAAACCAGGACCACACCAGACGGTTCGAGAGACTGCATTTAATACGGAAAACTGGTTATAAAGATGCCGGAAGAGATGGGAAACCAAACCACGAGGATTGGCCAAAGCGGGAGAAGCCTCCGCCAGGGCCGGACGGGCGCCAGGAACAGGTGCTGGCAGGCGAGGGGCCCGCAGCTGTAGGAGCGAGGGCCTCGGGAAGGGCTGCATGGCGAAAGCTGGACCCACAGCCAATACTCGGCAACTACCAGAGGTACCCCCGGAGCCCAAGAGAGGAGAGAGGGTCCAGGGACACCTCCCGGAGCTGACGGCGGGAGAGAGACTCCCAGGCTGGTGCAACCCTCCTGCCAACGTCGCCCATGGGCCTACCCAGGCCAGGAGCCAAGCTGTGTGCGGGGACAGTCTGTCTCCACGGCGAACAAGGTCGGGCTGTTCCTCACTCTGCTCTGCCTCACGTCCCCATCAGGCCAGGGTCTGGGCTGAAGAACCGGGGTGCTGTCCTCACGGAAGACAAGGGGAGCGAGAGCTGGCCACGGGCCACCATGGGGGACTTGGCTGGGCCCTGGAAGTGCCCCACATCCCCTCTGCCCACACTGCGTGGGATGGGACAAGTCACGTGGCCCGGACCAACACAGATGAGAGCGCTCCGCCTCCACAGAGGGGCCCCGTGCCCCGTGGCCACGGGCAGAAGGGGCGGCTGGCTTCCTCTCCTGCGACTGCAGTTAAGAAAACACTGCGTGCCTCGAACACCACGAATCTATTTTCTTACAGCGCCGGAGGCCAGAATTTCAGTCTCACTGGGCTACAGTCAAGGAGTTGCGGAGGGGCGGTCCTTCTGGAGGTGCCAGGGGGCATCCCTTTTCTCCCCTCTTCTGCTTCTGGGGCCCCCCACATTCCCTGGTTCGTGGCCGCCTCCCTCCTATCCCCCCAACCTCTTTCTGCCATTGTCACTTGCCAATCGCCTTCTATGATCTCATGCCTGTTTTTCCCCCACAGGGACACTTACGTTACTCTGGGCCCGTCTGGACCACGCAGGCAGTCTCCCCATCTCAAGACACCTTGCTTAATCCCACCTGCCAAGTCTCATTCGCCACGGAAGACAGCGCTCCCTGGTTCTGGGCTTGGGGCATGGACATTCAACCTCCACGGCAGCAGGAGCTCGCTCCACCGGCAAGGGGACGGGAGCGACGCAGCAGGCAGGGCCGGGCAGAGCGGGGGAAGGGCACAGAGGTCTTCTAGAGCCTCCTCCGTCCTCCTCCTCAAGACCGCAGCAGCTGTGATGCAGAAATCTAGTCCTTGTGTACAGAGGGGCCCCCATTTCACGCCCGAAGGGGAGAAATTCACAGCTCCTCGCCGCCCCGTGAGCTCTGGAGGGTCTCATGCTACCGCTCGTGCGCTCTGATGGGTGATGTTTACGACGGTCATCACTCGGGTCCCCTACCTCTAAGCGCGTGGTGTTTCTGCCACACTGGCCAAGAGCTCCAGCTCCGGAATCCAGGTCCTTGAGCACTGGGGCTGAGGGCCTGGCTTCCTGCAGGCTGTCACCAGAGGCCGCCTCAGGTCTGCAGGTAGTTCACAACACGGTCGTTTGCAGCCTCAAGGCCAGTGGAAGGGAGAACGTCTTCCAGCCCAGTCTGCTACGACGGAGGCTTGGATGATGCAACGTTGTCTTGGGAAGGACATGCTCTCTCCTTGGCTGTCGTCTCCTGGTGAGGACCCAAAGGAAGGTTCGCCCACGCTCAAGGGGGAGGGGATTACACAAGAGGGCAACTCACTGAGGGCCACCTTAGGGTGTATCTGCCAGACGCGAAGACAGAGACATTAAGACAGGAATTCATTCCAATGAAGTGTTAACGAGAAGACCCCAAAACATATTACATTGCGACAATCAGTAGACACATAGGTGACGTGATCCTCAGAGCACAAATATAAAACCTACAGGGAAAGCTGCAAAGGCACTTCGTTCACTAGGTAAGAGAAGGTGCTGACAATCCAACGTCCAGACGTGGAAGGAGCGCGCCGCCTGAGGAAGGGCCAGGTTCCCTCCCGCGGGGTTCACAGAAAGGCCGTGCGGGCGTCAGCGCTCCCCTGCAGAAGGATCTCAGCAAGCCCTCGAGGTGCGACCGGAAGGCCCAGGCCTCTTCCGGCCCTAGATACCAATAAGTCTCGGGCTTTCCAGCTTCAAGAATGGTCCAGTCTGGAGAACGGATTCCTTTAAAAATAAAGGTGCCCCAGCCCGTCCGAGATACTGAGTTTAGAAGCAATCGTGGCTTTGCAGGCTCCCAGCAGAGGTGACTATCTCCAGTGTACAACCCCCGGCTGGTAGGACAGCAGCCAGGGGACGAGTCAGTGCCTGGGCGAGAGATAAAAGTGGAGGGGTCATCCACACGGGGGTCACTGATCCCGGAAACCGAGAAGAAAGACACATCTAACGTTCGTTCTACCATCGAAACCCAACAAACATGTAAGGGACTGATGGGACATATAGTTTGAGAGTGGCGGGGAGGGGAAGCTCAAAGCATCCCAGATATGGTCACTAATCCGGCCCGTGAGAAAGGCACGGGAGCTGAGAAGCTTCTGCTCGTCCGAGCGGAAGGACGTCTGATGGTTCATGCTGCACAGAAGCCTGGGCGCGTAAGTGTAGGATCTTGCCTCTGATGAGGCCCCAGCCTGGGACTGGAAGCTGCCTCCTCCCCTCCCTCCCTCTGCAGCCCGCTCCTGTGCCCTCCTTTCCTGCCGCTGGAAATGCTCACCTCTGGGTGGATTTTTAAAATACCTCTTTAGGTAATCTTGAAAGACAGCCTTTCTGCAGCCACCCCAAAGGTTTCTTGCAAAGTCCGCCTGGACCTCAGCCTCCCCCATCTGAGTGAGGGGTCCTGTGTGCTGCGTCCGCCGTGGCCCCCAGCCCGGGGTCGGAGCCGTGTGCCGTGGGCGTGGAGTGGACAGGGGCCCGCTGAGGCCACGGGCCTGCCCACCTCGGAGGACATCTCCCAAGGCTGGCAGCCGTCTGGTCAGACAAGGGGTCATGACAGGGCGGTTTTTCCTTCCCAAGTGTGAGGTTACAGATCAAAGCTGCTTTGCTCCCCATAAGAAACCGGGACTTCTCCTGGCTCATTGGTCCCAGGGGGCCCTCTGCTCTGCACGGGCATGTTTCTGGGTGGCCCCACAGTCCCAGCTTCACCCACAGCCTGACGAGCACGTAATATGCGACCAAAGTGACAGCAAAGCCACAGAGGACAACGGGTTCTGCCCGCCCGGGGCCACGGCCAGGGATTCAGCCTTCCAGGACTCGCCTCCACGGTGAGTGGGGATGGCAGTGCCTCCCACTCGGCGCCGTTGTGACTATAACCCTCCTCAGCGTTAGTTTCCTTCTGTCCCCCGTGCCTCGCCCTTCCTGAAAGAAGGTTTCTACCCGCACCGACATCTCTTCCCCTCCATCGTGGGTGACGGTCTGATCTATGGCCCACCCCTCGCAGGCATCACACACAGGGAAGCAGCCAGAAGGTCCAAGGGGGCCCTCCGTGCCACGGCCCCCTTCGTGCAGACCTGTCCGCGGCCAGCAGGCTGGAGGAAGGCCCAGCGGTGCGGTGGTCACGGGTGAGGACTGAGAAATGATAACAGAGCCGTGGGGGCTGGCCAGTTGTACACCACAGTAGCTTAGATCGACACGGCTCCTTTGATCCCAAGATCACCACCGGAGCACGGGGCTGCTTTCCACCAGCGGGCAGAAGCCCTCAGCGGGCTGTGACCCCAATTTAGTGGATCACCACCACTTCCGGGAAGAGAAGGAGAAAGGACGGAGGGGGGAGGAGGACAGGGATAGGATGGGACAGGTCAAGGTTCACGCGTATGGCCAAAGCAGGTATGATTTTGTGAGATCTTCGGTACAGGGTCCCAGATGCGGATGCAAACTGTCCTTCTTTCCATTCACCAAAGGTGAAGCTATCTGAAAGCAGAGACAGAGGTACTGGCACACGCCTCCACCCGACCTTGGCATGAGCCAGCCAAGTGTGCACAGAGCCGTCCTGCACCTTGTTCCAACCACGGCTCCGAGCCACACAGAGTCGGGGGCCGGCCTGGGCAGCCCCTGTCCCTCCCTCCTGGGTCGCCTCCTGCGCTGGGCGGCAGGAATCCGGGGCACACGTCTCTGCTTCCCTCAGCCAGCTGCAGCCCTCGCTCTACCCCAAGCGCTCTCAGGGCTCTCGGGACCCACAGAGCAAGTCCCAGTTTGGAGAAACGGTCCTGACTCTTCAGGAGAACGAAGAGAGCAAAGCATGCCTGTGGTCCCGGTGTGCACACACCCAGAAAACTTCAGCTTTAGCACTCAGCCTGCTTCAACGGAGGGGCCGGAGACGTCGTGCTCAGCGACACGGAGGCCAGCCCGGGCTCGGGGCCTCCCAGCTCGGTTCTGGGGGAGCTCCTTGAGCCCCTCTTTGGATAGGAATATGGCAATAATTATCAAAATGTGTGTACATGTAATTCCTCTTCAAGAAATTAATCTCAAGGAATAGCCTCAGATGCTGTCGATTCTGAACAAAGGCGTGTCCTGGGGCATCGCGGCTGAGAAAGAGCGGGCACTGGGGACAGGCCGGAGGGAGCCCCACAAGGCTGATAAGGGGGGGATCTCCAGAGATACCGTAAGTAAAAAAAAAAAAAAAAGGAAATGCTGAACCGTGTGTATAATGTGATCCTATTGGTATTTTTATAAGCACAAACTTGAATATGTGCCTAGGGAATTTCCCCTTTGCTGGAAGGTATACGTCTTTAATAAGGAGGGGGCTGGGGACTGAAATGCACTCACCCGCCGTCCTGTTTGCATTTCTCAGTGTGGAAACGTGCTCATGAAATAAAGGCACTAAGTGTGCTCTCTGCTTTTGCTCACCGGGTAACATTTGTCCAAACAAGACTCTGAATCTTAACAAGCGATACAATAAAAACCGTCCAAATCGATACTGTTTAACTGCCTAACGTTCGTGGGAAGGCTGCGGGACTCGGTGCAGAGCGAGACTCGGGTTGCAAGCTGCAGTTATCGGGAATAAGAACGATCATGGCCTCCACTTGCTACCGCGACCCACTTGGTTTCACGGTGGGGCCGGACACTCTTCTGAAGATGGGCATTCGGTGCTCACGCACATCCTGAACTTAAGGGGTCAGACAGCAGTTTACGTAAAAGGCCCATCCTCTGTTTTGCTCTGTGCCTTAATTTCATAACTCGCTCCCCCGCCAGGAGCCCCAGCTGCTTCTTCTGATTAAATCCGTGGACAACTGTGATAGCACCCCTTTGGGACGTGGACGCTCCAGTCTGCGCACACTTGCAAATTAATAAATGCCACGGCATGAACGGGCTGCCCAGAGGGCACCGTAAAATATGTGCGTCTTCCCCCAGTACAGTCCCACATAAACCGGAGGGTCCCGCAGCGTCGCCTGCGGTGCACGTGGAGAGAGTGGGAGAGAGAGGGCAGGTGCCAAGGGGATCAGTCTCTTCACCATCCTGAGCACATCTCACACTCGCCCCTCCCTGGCAGGGCAGCTGAGAGGGTCTGGACAGAGCTTAGGGCCTTCTCCAGGGGAAGGGTGGGACGGAGAAGAGGAGGAAAAGGCAGGGCGGGAGGGCTGCAGACCCTGGAAGTGCCCAGCCAGCAGAAGGGAAAGCACGAGGAGTAGGAAGGTAGGAAGGGGCGGTGGCAGAAGAAGGGGAGAAGCTGAGACAGCAGCGGGCGGCAGGCTCTGAAGAGGCAGATGGCTGTCCCCTGGCTCCACTCCTCCTCGCTGCGGGAAGCACGTAGGTAGAACCACTGAGCGTGGGAGGCTCCTGCAGCCCGGGACCCAGGAGTCCTCCGCGCGGCCTCCAAGGGCCAGAGCCGGCACCGCGCCTGCTTTCCCCGCCTGCGAGTGCACCTGGGCTGCGGCAGCATCTACAGCCACTAACTTGGGACCACGGTGAGACCGGGAGCCGGGGTGCGGCACGGACCTCAGGCACGGCACTGTCCATGCCACTCATCTCCCAGATGCCAGGAGAGATGGGCCACAAGCTTCGCCTCTGCTCTCAGTCTTCCACAGGCATATGCCTCCCCGGCGCTGCGGCGTGAGCCCTGCGTCCTGACCTCCTTCCACACAGCGTCCGTGGAGGGCGCGTCATGCAGCTTTGTACCTTTGGCTCCGAATGCAAAAGACCCCACGTATTTGCCAAGCAAACTAAACAGGAAAAACGCACAGCCCTGCATCTGGGATCTAAATTTACTGACATGAAATTTAAAGTTTGGCCTTAAGTTACCCCTACGATTATGTTTCTGCGGGAAAGAATACACGTCACCACCAGGGATACGGAATCTAGGTCTCTGTCTGGGACGTGCTGAAACAGGCCCTCGAGGTCACCTGACAGCTCCCTTTCCCAGTCCCCTGCCCTCTGGCCTGCCTGTGCTCCACAGGCCGTGAAAGCTAAGATCCAGCTCATCTCGCCTCCCTTGCAAATAGGGGTGGGCAAGAGACCCCATCCTGGCCAATGAGATGTCAATAGGAGACCTTGAGGGAGAAAGCCCCTCCAGGAAGAAATGGCAAAGCATCTACAGGAGAAGACTTTCTGCTCGCCACACTTTGCCCATCCTTTTCTCCGCTGTCCCTGCCTGGAATGCAGACGTTATAGCCAGAGGGACAGCAGCCTTGTTGTGGTGGAAAGGCAAAATCACTTGCTAAAAGTGGCAGAGAGAAGAGCCAATCAGCACAGAGCCTGGTTGATGCTTGGGAGCAGCCCCAGCTGTTCTGGGCGGACACTTCGAACTGCTGTCACAGGAGAAAACCTAACCCCTACCTTTTTTCACTTATTGTTAGTTGAACTTTCCCTAATTTGCTGCCTACCCATTTGAAACACCAGATAAAGGCTAATAATGATTGTAATCAAATGAAACTATAATAAAATGAATGCAACGAAATAGACATGCGCAAACATGCATATAGTCATTTTAAACGTATATTTAAATTATCAAACGTGATACGTTACATAAAACTGTTTTTAAATTTTAAAGTATTATTGACGTTACGACGCTGTATAACATGGCTCACCCCTAAAAGCCTTTGAAAGGTCAGAGATCATGGGGAAAGTAAATGCTTCCAGGTCCTTGTGAGAAATCCTGGTCTGGGTGGGGCTATTACTCCCCAACAGAAACGAAGAGGAGGAAAAGCCGTCCGGAAAGCAAGGGTCTCACAATCCTGTCTGTCTCACACACGGGCACTGAAAGACCTTGCAGAACATCCCTGGGTCACAGAACTCAGGATCTGATGGCAGGAGCCCAAGGGAAAGTGACAAAGTCCAGAGCAGAACAAGGGGCGGGGGGGGGGGGGGGGGGGGGG
>CM052809.1:133980602-133991087 GCA_028533885.1 Nasua narica
TGATTTCTGATTCTGCACCAGACGATGCTATAAATAAAGCCAAGAATAAATATTCCTTCAGCACATCCCTCGTCTCCACAGCCTGTGTTCGTTCAGCTGCAGTGAGGTTGGATTCCCTTCCAGGCTTCATTATCCTTGTGGCTCCCCCATAATAATGCCCAAGATGGCGGCTCATGTGACCCCCCCCATTGGTCTGTGCCCCACCTCGAGGTCGCAGCCAGCCTGTCTCCCTTCTGTCCAGGATTGCGAGCCTCGACTGGAAAAGTTCCAAGAAGATAACAAAGGACCCGAGCCTTGGCTTCTCTAAGTGGGCTGCTGCCCACCACGGAGAAGCTACAGGACCACCCTCCCCTCCTCCCCCCCCTCCTCCCTGCCTTCCCTCCTCCCCCTGCCCCGCCTCAGGCCGGCGCTAGGCACCCCGCTAGGCAGGAGAGCTGGGCACAATGGACAAAATAATCAGACAGTTGCCCTGGGAACTGAGACTGGCAATCAGACCGCATCAAATTAACAGGGAAATCCTAAGAGGACGTGACTCTTTACTGACTGGTCGTTACCGGCTGACTAACTGATTAGCGAGCACGTCCCGAGCACTCAGAGTGAACATGGGGTCCTGGCGTGGCCGCCGTGAACACACCGCAGACGGGCGGCCGCGGCAGCCGGTATCCACTCCTCAGAGCTCTGGAGGCTGGAAGTCAGTGATCAGGGTGCCACAAGGTCGGGACCCGGCGAGAGCCCGGGTGCGGGTTGGAGATGGCCACCTCCCCCGCCCCCGTGGACTTTCCTTAGCGCACGCGCATGCGGACAGACCAAGCCCTCCAGCGTCCCCTCCTCCCCCAGGGCCACCCACCCTCCTCGGTTAGGATCCCACCTACGGCCTCACTTACCCACAGTCACTTCGGCAGTGAGGCCGCAGGCACGGAAAGGGGGACACAGCTCAGTGCGTCCGTGTGTATATGTGCACACATGTGCGAACACACACAGCAGTCCCGACGCGTTCTTCAGGATAGAGATACATGTACACCCGTCCGTGGGGGTCCACCGTCGTGTTGGCAGGAATCCCCCTGGGGTTGTCTCCCTCTGTGACTCCAAGGCCACCATCTCAAGCTACACGTCTGCGTTGTCTGCCGCGGCCAGGACAGGTGTCATCCTGCGGACGCCGGCCACGGGCGGCCACCAGCACCTGCGAGCTCGCTCCCACCCCTCCCGGAACAGCGGCCCTGGAACATTCCCCTCCATGCCGGCAGCCGGAGTGGCCCGGCCAGCCCTGTCTGCTCCAGGGCGCCTGGACGGGGAACCAGCTTTGGGACAGAGCTGCTCCCCCTTTAGTCTGCCTGTGACCCACGCGGTCCCTACCGCGGGCGGCTGTCCCCTCCCAGCCCCGCTGAGCACGATGCGGTCTGCACGTGCACACGAAAGGCGGGCGTGTAGCCCCTGGGAGATACGCACTCGCAGCTACAGACGGCCCTCAAATCAGGACGGTCCTCTGCGCTTCCATCCATGCACGTGTGCGTCCCATTTCCACGCGCTCACAGTGCTACACTTACGGAGAAAATAAAAAGAACCCACTATAAACGTTCGCTATCGGACACCGTGTTCATGTAAACGATCCGCACGAGCTTGCATGTCATGCGACCCCAGAGAAACCATGTCCTCCCAGTTCAGGAGAACAGCGGGGAGGCTCGGCATCTGAATGAAGACGCGTGGCTTTGGTCACTTCTCGCCACCTCTGCTCCGTCCGACGCAAGGCCGTGCAGCGGCGCCGCGGAGGCCGTGAAGGCCGGCGGTGAACCTCCCCCCCAGCTCCCCCAGCGCTGCAGCTGGGCTCGAGCTCCCCAGCCCTGCCCACCCTCTCGCCGACCCAGCCTCAGCACAACTGTAGCAAGGAGGTTGTTGCTGGTGTGTGTGTGTCTAAGCCTTCCGCTTCGTAACTTCCACCGTCACCCGTGATGCTTCTTCCTTATCACCAAACCAGAAGGCCTGTGCCTTTTTTCGTTCTTGCTTGCATCAAGTTTTTCTTCCAAAAAAAGAAAAGGATCTTACGGGAGAGAGATGACGACAAACAATGTTCTGTCTCTACCTGGACACACATGACTTCACTGTCTTCACCAGCCCTCGGTCTTAAACTCTCAACTTGTGGCCAGCGTCCCCTGGGAAGAAGGGCTCAGTCACATGGGCAGCAGCCGGGCTTTGCACGGATCTGGGGGTACACGCACGGCAGCCCCCGTGCATTAAAGCTCAGCCGCTGGACAGCCAAACCTGCCAAAAAGGGCACAGCGGTGGGGAATGGTAGCTCCCTGAAAGCTGTGCCCATGCAGACCCTGTGACTGTCACCTTCTTTTGAAAGAGTCCTTGCGGATGCACTTGATAGTCTCGAGACAAGATCATCCTGGACGGTCAAGGAGGCCCTAAGTCCAGCTATAAACATCACGGTGAGACACGTGGAGAACAGAAAGCCACATAAAAACAGGCTGAGAGCAAAGGGAGACTACCTCATGGAACAGCTCAAGCCAGCAGAACCTGGAAGAGGCAGGAAGGACCCTCCGGAGCCTCCCGAGAACGTGCAGCCCTGCCAACACCTTCAATTCTGGTCTCCGGAACCGTCAGCTAAATTTCCATTGGTTCAAGCCGGCCACTTTGCAGAACGTTGTGCCGCCAGTCGTGGACAGTTCCGGGAGCAGCAGGTGCTCTGGGACGGGGACACGAGCCCAGATAGCCCCTCCCACTCCGAGGGCCCTCCCTTGCAGCCTGGTCCCATCCCTGGAGGACCCTCCACGCTCCCCGGACCTCTGCAGAGGAGCTGATGAAAATTCTCCCCGACATAACACGGAAACTAGGTCTTGGGCGCGTTCTGTTTCACAGGTGAACCTCGTTGCATCACGTTTCGCTTTATCGCGCGTCACAGATCTTGCGTTTTCACAAAGGGAATGTGTGGGGACAACCCTCTGCCCAGCACGTCTATCGGCCCCACTTTTCCAAAAGCATTTTCTCACTCTGTCTCTGTGTCACAGTTCGGTCATTCTCCCAGTCCTTTAAACAACCTGTCTGCTATTCCTGTTGGCTGCAGGGACCAGTGATCGGGGATTATGACTTGCAGGAAGTTCAGGTGGTGGTCAGCATTTTTATGCAATAAAGGATCTTTTCACTGCACATCGTTTACCCCTTAGACAGAATGCTGTTGCACACTTAACAAACTACAGCAGAGTGTACACACACACACACACCAGGAAACCTCGCTTTCCCGCAGCGGTCTGGAACCCAACCTGCAAAGATGAAGGACGTTCTACTTCTGCATAGAAGTGGGCTTAAGTTTTGTTTCGTTTTCTCAACCAGAGACAGCACAGGTGACCCGAACGGGGCTTTAGAGCCCAGGTCCCTCCCACACGCGCACCGGGGCCAGCCCGTGCTGGCACTGGGATCAGGCGCACATCATCACCAAGACCGGGCTTTGGGCTTGGTTGGCTGATCTCTTCTGGGAAGCAGGTGGGCAGAAGAGCTTACAATCAAAGAAGGAACCGGCAATCTGTTGGGGGGGGGCGAGGTGCAGGGGTAGGCATGACGTAGAGAAAAGGCAATCCCAGAAAGGTCGATAGTGCATCAGGAGTCCCCTGATTGATTACTATCTGAACTGAACAGAAGCTGGAGAACAGCCAAGGCCGGGGGGTGAGTGGGGGGGGCCTCCTGCATCTGGGGTGGGGTCTCGGACTTTCCGGTGGAGAAGTCCAGGAGACGGTAAGTGTGAGATCAAGGTCACGCCTCCATCATGAGTTGGCAGGATGGCTGCCTGCGGACCCTCCAGTGCTCCCCAGAACTGGCCAGAGTAACCGATGGCAGTTCCGAGGACGGAGACCGCGCAGTAGCCTGAGGAGGACGTGGAAGCGCCTGGCATTCGCGAGGAGCACAGCGCCGGCTGCGGGGCCCAGTGGAGACCCAGCCACAAGCCCAGGGACGCGGCAAGACAACGCCACGGCATCCCGAGCTGCGAGGCCGATGCACTCTGGGGACCCGCCGTGGTGCTGGTGGTGTCACGTACACCTGAGAGAGTTAGAGGTCCCCAGGCAGTCTGCCCACATGCCCGCAGGGGACAGATGGTCCCTAAAAGGAGACTGGTGAACGATCCACGGTGACCGGTCATCACGGGGCCCGCCCGGGAAAGCAGCCCCACCATGCTGTGGGGCGCTGTACTCTCCCATCCCTAGACAAGCGTCCCCCCCTAACTGACGGGGACCCATTCGCCCCAAGGCTCAGACTTCCGTATTCAACGGCCACGATGCCTCCTTCCGGGGTGTGCGGAAGGGCGCCCGACCGCCAGCTACACCCTGCGCGCCTCAGAGCCGGGATGGGAGCCCCAATGCCTCTGGAGCTGCCGGGCCCCACTGCGGAGGGGCCGGACGCACACCTCAGGAGGAGGCTGCGAGCAGACCACCAAACCCCGGGAGTCACAGCGCCGTGTTCGAAGACAGACTCGGACGGCCCAGGACACCTGGCTGCTAGCGTCCTCGCGGCGGCAGAGCGCAGCGGGTCGCCGCAGGCCCGCTCCACGGGGGCCCTGTCCTGACGGCAGCTCTGCCGCTCAGCCTCCCCGTGCCCCAGTTCGGCTCTGAAACCCACAACTCAGGGCACCGTGGCAAGGGTCGACTGAGAACTCATGGGGACAGGGTCTGGGAAGCGCTCTGTGGGCCACGGCCCCCGGCGGCCGGAGGCGGGGGAAACGTGCAGGACAGGGGCTGCTGGCTCCAGGACCTCCCGGATTGGGAGCACCCCTTACCCACAAGACCTGTCCCCAGGGTGGGACTGCTTTCCTGGTGGCTTCGGAGACTCACACTACTACCTAAGGAGCCTGGCTCCTGACTCTGGGCAAGACTGCCTTGGGGGCAATGGCACGCCCAAGCGCCCCCAATTCCAGAAAGAGGGGGTCAGTGAAGGACGGGGAGAGGTGGGCTCTGACCCCCAACTCTGACAGCCCCCACTGACGGGACGCAGCCCGCTGGAGCCCACACCGCACCACGCCCGGGGGTGGGGGGTAGGCAGCCTCCTCCGTGTGAGGACGCTCAGATGCAGACGCCGGGCGCAGGGTCCCAGGCCCCAGCCTAAAGCCTCTTGATTCCACAGGACCCAAGTTCTTCATTCTCTCCACACGAGAGCGTGCGTGCTGAGCACAGAGCCCAACACGGAGCTGAGAGCACCACTTGAGCCAAAATCAGAGCCGAATGAGCCGCCCAGGCACCCCAGGGCCCACTTTCTAATAGGGTCCAGGTCGCACGCATGCTGGTGGCCTGCAGGTCACTCTCGAGAAATGCTGCCGTAGATCACGGCCGGCGTCATCCCCAGTTGACCAGGAACACGGGCTCCCGGGGCCACGGGGATGGGCCGAGACAGCGTGCAGCGGACCCACAGGATGTGTGCCCCCCTGCAGGGACCCCGCAGCCCCGGGGGGCGTGTCCCTGGCGTCCTTGCATCCGCCTTCCCCAGTGTTTGTCACACCCTCTCGGAGACCCGCTGCAGGGGAACCAGAGTCTTGCCCAAATAAAGCCTGGAGAACAATCTTTTGAGTATTATTCACAGTTTGGGGAAGTAATAACTATTTACAAGATACACTGTACTATGCTATAAAGTGTTATAAAAATAATTACATAGAATAAGTCATATAAATACTCAAAGGCTTTATTATACACTTATGTCTAATTGAAATCCATGTAAACAGGTACATTGAACACATTCTTTATGAACTATACTTGAAAATATAAAACACCAACTCAAAGTACTTCCCAGATTGAGCCAATTTTTTTCCTTTTTTCTTTAAGTTTTCTTGACACCATAATAAAATGGAAAAGAAACAGTACATAAAAAAAAACCATCAGGAATTTTTAAAAACTTAATGTACCTAGCACAGTTAATATTTCCAAGACTACTCTGCCAGGGAGAATCCAATGCATCGCACTCAAAGACGTGTGCCCCCGGCCACTGCGAACCTGCGGACCGAACAGACGCACATCACGACTGAGGGGCAGCTGGGCACAGCTCTGCAAGCCCTCCAGGCCCCGCCCCGCTGTCCCCCAAGGCCAAGGACAAGAACAGGACGGCTGGAGGACGTGAATGCCACGGTCAGTCACAGCCTGCCTGAAGGTCACGGCGACTCACACGAGACCAGGAGGGTCTTCGGGCAGCAGGACGACGAAGTTAGGAAGGGGGGTGGTCCTCCCCTCGGATGCTTCGATACTTAGCCATGTCTTCGGGAAATACTTTAGAAAGTTCTTGAATCAACAGACTTTTAAATTTCTGAGAAGAAAAACATACAACATCAAAATATCTTTGTGACCCATCCTGCAAGTGAAAGACACTCCCCACAACCCCCCCAAAGCCTCAAACTCAGCGGAGTGTGCATTCCCTCCGCACAAGCCGCCGCTGCCACACGGCCAGCTCGTCCCCACGGGGGCACTCGGGACACGGGCTGCCAACAAAGGCGGACGAGCTGGGACCTGCATCAGAGCTACGATGCGAACCACGTGAAAGCTCAGCGCCACACATCCCAGTCCTCCAAAGAAAGAAACCCCTCTCGTGAGGCACCCGTCACACCGCTGGAAACGACTCTCCCAGACAACACCCATAACAGGAATCTTCAATAATATCTAATTAAGCAGTTATTAACTCCAACCACATCAAACTCACTGAGGGCAAACAGCTTCATCAAGGCTTTCGGAGCACCTGGAAACCCGCCCACTCCAAAGGCCGCGGCTTCTTGATCCCACTGGTCAGCACAGCTCGTGTTCGGAGCCGACCGTAGGAGCAGCCAAGTTCCCGCCCGCGAGTCAGAGCCGCGTCTCCGTCGCACCGACAAGCAGGGCCACGGACAGGAACGAGACACGGCACGCCAGGAGACATCGCCCGGGGACACGGCACCTCCGCGACAACCACTGCGGAAGCTGCAACTTTCAGGAGTTTAAATACATGGTCACTGCACCACGAGACCCGCCCGGATCCCGGGCGACGCAGACTGCCAGCGAGCGCACCGATGCCCCCTGAAGGCCACCGTCCCCGTGCGTCACGGCCAGCAGGTGCCCCTGCGCCACAGGAGGCAGTGCGGGGAGCCCACGTCCGGGGCCATGGCCGGTGCGCGGAGGGATGTCCGCTCACTCGCACAACGGTACAGTCACAGCCTGCTACCCGTTACGGCGGCTTCCTGTCCCCAGGGCGACGCCGAGCAACTCAACAGCAACTCGGTCCCCAAGCCACCAAACAGAAGGGAAGCCGCGGGCGCCCCAGTGACAGCCACGGCGGCACCACCACCGGACCGCCAGCTCGCGAGCACAGACGGGTCACGGGGTACGGATGCCCTATGACCCCAGGGTAGCCCGTGACCGACACATCGCTGTCACCCCGACGAGCCTCTCTGCTCATTCCCGGCACTGGGCTAGGGGGCCCGAGCCCGCAGGTCAGCGCGCGGCCGTCCCTGCACACCTCGGACAGTGGCGAGGCGCTCTGTGGGCGCGGGGCATCCCACGGGGCGCGTGGGAACATCGCACTTGTGCAGCGACGCCCTGGGGCCTACGCGACCGCGGTCGAGCCAAAATAGAGGAAAGAGAAGGCGGCGTCTTTATCAGGATTCAGGAAAGGCGGGTCTGCAAGAGGCGACACACGCTGAGCCCAAAGGACAGTGGTGCACAGAGAACATGCCAAAACTCCACAAAGAGGAGGCGACATGAGAAGGAACGGAAGCAGAGGGGTCTGGGGGATCCCCGCCAGCAGCCACGAGGCCGGGAGGCAGGAGGGCGCGCAGTGTGAGTGTGGGGCCGCTACCGGGATGGCACCGGCCAAAGGGAAAACCAAACACAGATCCCAATCTGACCCAAAGCGCAGTCAATTCAAGTAAAAAAAAAAAAAAACCAAACCCCTACATATTTCATGTTTACGATGCATGGAGTTTTCTAGACCTCATGAAAGCAAAGCAACAGAGAGAGGAAGTCCTCCCTGCAGAACTGCAGGACGGGAGCCAGGGTCCGAAGGGGTCCAAAGGGTCTGGACTCAGACGCGGGAGACGAGCACTGGACAACCAGAAGGGAATGCTCTAAATGCCGAACCAGAACTCTGGGAAATGACCTAATAAAGGAAGGGAAAAGCATCAAAGTGCAAACACAAGACAGGAAAGTCTCACAAACGCCAACAGTTAGCCTGTGCCAACCAACAAGCACGGAGTTAGCCCGGACTTTCTTCCAGGCAAGGCTGCACTCCGCTCCCCCGTGCTCGTCCCCACGGGGCTCCCTGAGAGCCAACCTCATTCACTGCGTGTTACATGCAGAAATCTCAGCCGTGGAACCGTGTGAGTGTGAGACAGTTTACGTTTTACCAAGTATGGAGAAGAACAAGGTCTATTAGCCAAATTTGCTCTCAAAGTCCTCAAGTTCTGACCTTATTTTCTGCTTCGAAGAGCCTTACCTTCATTGTGTCGATCTTGCCTTTGACTTGTTCATTTTTGGCCAGAGCCCTCTCCAGGCACTCTTTAGTGTAGAGTTGGGGGTTTCGCCCTTGATCTATGTATCTGGAAACATGAAACATCTCAATTACCATTCTCACGGCTGATACATATCCTCACAGTTTTCTGACGGGGGAAAAAAAGAGTTAGCTCTGTATGACTGCACATGGCCTTGTCTAGGGAAAACTGTGTCCAGAAACCAGAATTAGAATTCTCTCATTTATGCAAGTACAGATGATTTGATCTCGTATTACCTCTAATGATGTGAATAACTCAGGAAATCACGGAATGATCACGTCTAAACCAGTGAGCTTCACGGCCCTACAACTTGACAGTTTCAGTGTTTGTGATTTTCCAAAGGTTTCAGAGCCAGTAACCCTGATCTTCACAATAACCTGTAGGGCCAGGCAGCTCTTAACAGAAGAGAACTAATGTGGGCCGGGGTCTCAAGCCTGAGCAACAGCGGGGAGCTGGCCAACACACAGCCTCTGCTCGAGGTGCACTCCACCGCTTCCTGGGGGAGCGTAGGGGCCGCGGGAAGGGGTGGGGAGCTACAGGCAGGACGGCCCCAGCCCTGCCCGTCCCACGATTATTTACAAACCAGTCCGCCACTTTTTGGGGTTGGGGGCCCTGATATACTACTTTCCTAATACACCCAAGTAACATGAATTCAACAGAGATTCTCTCCACTTATTCCTAAACTATATTTTTGAAATTTTTGACACTTGTCCCCAAAATGTCTTCATGACCCCACAGACTTCATGAAGCATTACTGCCGAGATGAATATCCACATTTACCACCAGTGGACGGCCTGCTTGCTTCTGTACCTTACAGACCTTCATTTCAATTAAATTATTCATTAAAAGAAAAAGAAATCACCACCATCGAAGTCCAGTAGAAAAAAACAACAGTCATTTCAGATTAAAAAAATGTTACTGTTAATGGCATAAAAACTGGTAACAAAATTATGACAGGTAACAAAAAAAATCAATAAATCACATGTTCCAGAAATTCCATTTTATTGCAATGTTTTTGAAATGATGGAACGAAAGAAGCCAAATTATGGTTATTCTAAAGAAAAGACATCCATTTCTGAGAAAACACTGGCCGGGCTCGAGTGTCCTAAACAAATAACCATCTCAACAGCAACGGCATTCGGACGGGGCTCTTTTTCAAAGGCCCAAGGGCTGAGTGCCACTCTGCCAACACATCAAGCCCAAGTTCTGGACAGAAGGCCAAGGTTTAGTTTTACCTTTGTACAGTGTGTGTGAAAGTGTGTGCCGGCAAGGCCACTGAGGACCTGGAGATTCCTCCTGCATCGCGCACACCAATGGACACTTTGTGTCTGCGGCTCATCGGAGCTCAGAGGCCAGCTCGGTGCCAGCCCCTCAGATGAAGCTCAACCATCCTTTCTGCCCGCTGGCTCTGGCTGGGCCTGCGCCTGTGGCTTTGGTGGCCCAGACTTCACTGTCTGCTGCCCCTAAGCCATCTTTCCCCAACCCCCTTTCCCTCGTTTGCCCTTCAAGTCACCTGGCATCGGTCACTACATCCATCCCACACGCTCAAGACCAGAGCAGCACTACTGAGGACGCTGCAAGGAAGGCAAAGTAGCCTCCAGCTGCATGTACTTCTTGGGCAGGCGGCCACCGTCCAGGAGTTCCGAGCTGTACCACACGCACTAGACCATCCCCCCCACCTGCAGCCGGAGAGCTCAGTGGAAGGAGAGAACACGCTGAGAACATGTGACACCATGGCCAGCAGGTGAGGGCAGAGCCCAGACCAGGAAGACTGCAGCCTACGTGTCCTCTGTTTTGGGGGGGAGGGGGGCGCAGCTGAGCTGTGCTCTAACTAGGACTCATATCTCTGAGTTTGTACGAGGGTCACCTCTGCGATGTAAGAGGGTCACCTTTCCCTTTACCGTTCCAGGAAATTTGGTGACTTACATTTGCAGTTTTAATGCAGAAAGGACTAGCATGTTCTTGCCATTCCAAGCCAGCTCCACCTCTGAGGCGCGCGC
>CM052809.1:134000542-134050133 GCA_028533885.1 Nasua narica
AGGCTGGAAAATCCCAGCAAGTCAGAGGGTATACCTGTTGGGACACTGCCTGCAGAACCCACAGAGCTCTGCTGACTATAGATTTTGCTGCTTGTTTTCCCTCTGAAGCGGACTTGATCTGCCCCTGGGAAATTTCCTAACTTCTCATACTTTGTAACCTTGGAATCTGGAGGTGGTTTTTTCCTTTCTTTTTCATTTGCGTTACTGCTCTATCAGCACTCATGACCCTTAGTGATGCCATTTGGATTTCTTTTTTTTTTTTTGCCATTCATTCTAATTTATTCTGAAAACCAGATTTAAGTAAAAAAAAAAAAGAAAGAAAGCAGGGGTGTCTATTCTACCAAGAGGGCAAAAAAGCTGGTTTGTGCTTTTTCATTTGGTGGATTTCAGTACATTAGCAGTTCTGGCAAAAGGGAAGATTTGCAACTCTGTTGTTTTGACGGCGATGTTGATAGTGATGGTAATGATAATGATGATGAGGAGGATGATGATGATCATGATGGTTATGATGGTGATGATGATGGTGATGGTGGTGATGAAGATGATGGAGATGATGATGATGGTGGTGATGCTGGTGATGATGGTCATGATGACAGTGATGATGGTGATGATGATGATGATGGTGGTGATGGTGGTGATGATGGTGACGGTGGTGATGATGGTCATGATGGTGGTGATGATGGTGACGGTGGTGATGAAGATGATGGAGATGATGATGGTGGTGATGATGGTGGTGATGGTGACGGTGGTGATGACGGTCATGATGGTGGTGATGATGGTGACGGTGGTGATGAAGATGATGGAGGTGATGATGGGGGTGGCGGTGATGATGATGGTGATGATGGTGGTCATGGTGGTCATGATCATACTGAAGGCATTATCTAGCATTCCACTGAGCACTTTATATAGATTCTTTCATTTATTTTTCGTAACCCTAAGAGGAGGCTACTATAATTTGCACCATACGTGATCTAATATAAGCCAAAAAAATTTCCCTAAATACAGAATTGGGAAGCAAAATAATTCCAGCTGGTAGAGTATGCTGATATTGCTTTCCCCCAAGTGCTGCATTGACAAATGAATGTTCAAATAAGTTAGATGCTCCATTTGTTCTATCAGGTTCATATGTCAAAAGAGAACATGCCTAGTGCAATAAAAAATAGACATTGTGGGGCGCCTGGGTGGCTCAGCGGGTTAAAGCCTCTGTCTTTGGCTCAGCTCATGATCTCAGGGTCCTGGGATCGAGTCCCACATTGGGCTCTCTGCTTGGTGGGGAGCCTGCTTCCCCCTCTCTCTCTGCCTGCCTCTCTGCCTACTTGTGATCTCTCTCTCTCTGTCAAATAAATAAATAAAATCTTTTAAAAAATAGACATTGTACCATGTTTTACACTAAAAACTATTGAGAAGCCATAAGAAACCTCTTCTACTTGCTTTTATATGCAACATTTGTAGTCCTACCTAGAATTCTGCGTAATGAATCTGTGGCCAAGATTTAAAAAGCAACACGATAAGATTATACTCTTATGGGCTACAGATTCGCATGTGAGCCAATCAGGAAATTTAAGCATGCAATTAACTTTCATTACCAACGTTTTTTTTTTTAAGATTTTATTCATTTATTTGAAAGGGAGAGAGAGAGTACAAGTAGGGAATGGAGGGAGAGAGAGAAGCAGGCTCCCTGCTGAAGGCAGACACTTAACCAACTGAGCTCCCCAGGTGCCCCCACTATCAAATTTTTATGAAAACTTGGTTGCCAGTTCAACAGCAGGCAAGATAGCATTATAGAATTAGAATAAGGATGGATAAGATGAGCCATCCAACCCTTAAGCAAGTCATGCAAACAGAGGAACATAAACTTTTTAGACTTCATACCAATATTCACCCTGCCAGCTCTTTCAGCGCACCGTGTAAGACCTGATGTCTCATAGTACTCTAAAAATTAACGACATTCAGCTGATGTCTAAGTTTGTCTTAAACCCTCCAAAGAGAATTGAGTTGTGCTCAAGTATGCTCTTCTAATTGTGATGATCCAAAAAACAGTCTTACTTTGTGGGAAAGCACAGGGCGCGTGGACCCATCACCTGCTTCTGGTTCTGACCAAGAAAGACAGATAACTGGGATTCTGTCCAGCAAAGAGCACCTGAAATAAGCAAATATAAAGCACCTTTTGTCAGAAAACAAAGTAAAAATAGATTAAAATTCTCTGATATGGAAGATAGAGCTAAGAAGGGGCAGGATCTGGGTCTACACAACTTTGAACAGACATGGTAAAATAATGCCAGGGACACCAGAACCACTGTTAACCTCCTTGACCTTCTAATAAGTGGTGATAGTTCTCTCATCCAGGTCTTCTGAGAAGCAGATCCCAAGAGGGGATTAAGCATGCAAGAAAATTTTTAAAGGGGAAATCTCTGTGAGATAAAATGAGGAGGGAGCCAGAAAAGGCTGGAAGAAACATCCAGACACAGGTCCAATACCAAGAGAAAGAAGGAGAGAAGGAAGTGAGTTCTAGATCCATGCTGTCTGTGATGGTGAACACTGGACACTTGAAATGTCACTACTGTGACTAAGGGACTGGATTTACTATATTTTAATCCATTTAAGTGAATTGAACTGAAAATAGTCTCAGGCCACCAGTAGCTCAGGTATCAAACACTAGGGACCTTGAGGATGTAGGGCCAATGACTTAGATGTCATTGGAGTCTTGGGATGACCAGCAGAGCAGAGTTGTTTCACCAAAATGGACAATTTACCTTGGAACTTTTGAGTAAGAGAGAGAAAAAAGTCAATAGTTTTAGTACAGTTAGGGTGGTGTGGCATAATATTTATAGCAGTGATCTGGAGGCTCATGTTCAGAGGTCAAATTCCAGCTCTGCCAAGGTATGACCTTGGGCAAGTCACCTGACCTGCTGTGCCTCAGATTTCTTATCACCACACCAGATAGGTTAAGAGTACGTGTGACACCTCGAATTGTTGTGAGAATCAAATGAAGTAATAAATGTTAAACACCTAGAATATCCTATCTACTAGCTATTCTCAGCTATTGTATGAAATTTGGTGTCTCTTCATTATTGCATCTTAACTTTGTACCAACTAAGGCACATGGGTTTGAGTCATGGCTCCAACACTGACCTCTCCTGTGATATTGAGCAAGTCACTCCACCTCTTGTGCTTGTTTTCTCATCTGTAGAATGTAGGTTATAGGGTTCCCGGGAGCCATAAATAAGATGATGGAAGTATAGTGCTTAACACAGTTTCTGGCCCTTGTTAAGGACTCAAGATCTAGACTATTATCATAGAATCATGTTACAGTATAGACAGCCATTGGGGTGTCTCCCTCGTGGGTGTTCCCAGGACAGAGGGTCGTTTTTCTTCTGGTTCCTCAATGATGAGCACAGTGAAGACGTTCAACAAATATTTACTCAATGAATGAATTAATGATTAATTAATTAATGACTTGTCAAGTACTAGTTTACCTGAAAAACCAACATTTTGGCTGTTGAAACGCTGCTTCTGAGACTTCCCTTGGATGTCACATCCTGATGGCACTCTAAAGATTTTATTTATTTATTTGACAGAGAGAAAGAGATCACAAGCAGGCAGAGAGGCAGGCAGAGAGAGAGGGAGAAGCAGACTCCCTACTGAACAGAGAGCCTGATGCGGGGCTCGATCCCAGGACCCTGAGATCATGACCTGAGCCGAAGGCAGAGGCTTTAACCCACTGAGCCCCCCGGGCGCCCCCGATGGCACTCTAAGAGCACACCCAAACAAAGATTTTCTGTCCCTTCCAACCGGATCAGGCCCAGGGACAACAGCGCTTCCAACACTAATGAAAGAGTTTCTCGGTTGCCTCAGCCCAGCACAAAGACTGACCAGGATGATTCATCCGAGTGGGCCATTGCGAGAGAAGCCTTCAGGATCCCTCTCATCAATTCCTGTTCATTGAGTGATGCCCCTGAGGAGCCGGGGATAAATGACGACATGTGGCTGGAGTCTCAGAGCCTTGACAAAACCAACATGGATCCTGACTCCCACTGATGCCTTGTTCTAAGCAGGAGCCTGGCAGGAAAGCTTTGTTCAGGTCCTTGCTGGAAGGGTGACAGAGCTGGGGTTTTACCTGTGCGGAGGACCAGAGGAGGAGGAGTTGGGCGGTCCTGATGGCCAGAGACCCAACCTGCATGGCTACCAGGGCATGAGTCCCAGGGCGAAGCGGTGTATTAGTCAGGGCTCTCCCGAGAAACAGAACTAATGGGATATGTATAGACATGCAGAAAGAGATTTATTATAGGAAACTGGCTCATGCGATTATGGAGGCTGAACACCCCCATGTTGTTTTATCTGCAAGCTGGAGACCTGGTTTGTGAGGTAATTCAGTCCTAGTCTGAAAGCCTGAGAATTGGAAGAGCCCCAAATGTGAGTCCTGGTTGGAGTCCAAAGGCTCAAGAATCAGAGGTATCGATGTCATAAGGCAGAAGACGGATGTCTCAGCTCAAGCTGAGAGCAAATTTGCCCTTGTTCCACCTTTCTGGTCTACTTAGGCCCTCAACAGAGTAGGTGATAGATACCCACCCACACTGATGAGGGGGATCGTTCCTCAGGCTACCAATTCCCATGCTGGTCTCTTCTAGAGTCACATCACAGACGCACCAGGTAATAACGTTTTACCAGCTATCTGGGCACTCCTAGCCATCACGTTAATGCATAAAATTAGCTATCTTGGGCAGGGAGATGCAGAACTTTTTATTCATTTTTACCATGTTCTCCTCTCTCATCCTAGGCAAAGGAGAAAACTTTGGGGGGAAACTGTCTACCAAAGCTCCTGCCCTCTGGTAACTTACCTTCCAGTGGGGAAGATTTGGAAGTGGCACCATCCATACCCAGAGCAGAAGGGTCATGTAGCGTCTTAGCTTTGTCAGTGCACCTGAAATACTCTTTAGAAACCCCAGAAATACACTGGGGTCAGGTAGGAGCCCCAAGAAGGAGGCCTGAGATCCAGTGTCAGTGCAGGCAAGCTAACCAGGTAGTGGACTAGGACAAGGGGGGCACACCACCCCACTGTCTTCACCAGGTGCGGTTTGGAGGCAGGCGGGGTGCCTGTGTCAGCAAATAGCGGGCACACAATGCGTATTTGTTGCGTGAGTTTATGCTGCTGGTCAACGCTCCCGAACCTTGGCATGAAATGTAGAGAGTCAGAAAGAGCAGTTACAACCAAACACTACACCAGCTTTCAAAGTCTTCATGTTCATTATCTCCATCCGTTTTCCCGGAATAACTCTTTAAAGGACAAGGAGTCTTGTCTTTGGTGTAGTGGGGAAGCAGAGGACCTAGTCTGGAGGAGAAAAGCCTCCCAGGGGGAGAAGTGATGAGTACATGCTCGGGAAGAGAGAAAAAGCAGACTGGTGGGGACGGGGAAGGCAATTTGAAACCTTCTCCTGCTTCTTTACCTTCTCATCACCCAATAAAATGGCTCCGCACAAGGGCTGCTAGTCACGCAGGGACTGCTGGGAATGGGATGGGGCGTGTGGTTGTCACTGCACTTGGGGAACCCTTGTAGTCCCCTGTTGCTGCAGATACAGTGGCTCAAAACAACACAGACATGTTCTCTTAAATTCGGGAGGTCGGCGTTCTGACACGAATCTTATGGGGCCAAAGCTAAGGTGTCAGCGGAACTGCGTTCCTTCTAGAAACTCCAGGGCAGAGCTTGAAGTCTTGCCCTGTCCACCGTCCAGAAGCTGCCTGCATTCTAGAGCTTCTGGCTTGTCTCTCTCCTCGGGAGCCAGCAGCCACGCTGGCCTCTGCTTCTGTCCTCTCATCTCCTTCCCCACCTCTGAACCTCCTGCCTCCTGCTCTCACATTCTAAGACCCAGTGATGACACTGAGCCCACCTGGAGAATCCGAGCTACTCCCCCTCCCCCCTATTGTGAGGTCCACTGATGAGCAACCTTAATCCCACCTCCTATCTTAATTCCCCCTTGTCATGCAACCTAACGTACAAGTTCCAAGGATTGGGGTATCTTCGCAGGGGAGCAGTATTCTGCTACCAGGGGGACACCGTGGCACACAGTAGGTGGGGGACTAGGGATGTCAGTCGCCATGAGACTGTCCCACACAATGAAGGGTTTTCCCCCCAGAAGACCAACCGTGCCCTCCGGAGAAACACAGCTAGAGCCTTGCTTATCCAAGATGCTTGGTGCGGGGCGGTGCAGAGAAGGAGAGGGCAGCTTAGCTTTGCATGTTAAGCTGCCCTCTCCATTTGTAATTATGGCATAAAAGAAAGAATGAGGGTGGACGAGGAACGTGCAGACGAGGGTGGCTGCACAAGGTGGACTTCTGTGCAGTCTACCACCTTCTCACGCAGAGGCTGGAAAGCTGGGGTTGTAATTCCCAGACTTCCTGCAAGAGACAACGTCCCACTCATGAAAAGCATTCACATGAGCTATCGATTTGAAATTGAGTCCAGCAGGGAGAAAGGCGGCGTGCCTGTGGCATCCATGCTGCTGGGCCGCCCTGAGAGGAGGTAGAGTGTTAGAGCTATAACAGCTTCCCACGCCATCCGTGTCCGCTGCAGGGGCCAAGCCTTCCAGAGCAAGACGGAGCAGGAGCTTCTGGGCTTGGGAGCTGGTCTGGGACTCCTGCCTAGAGGCTCCTCCTGGCAGCTCTGCCGTAGATTCTATGCGCCACGCTCCCTGCATTCGATCACTTTCCCTGCTCACGAGCTGGAGGACATGCATGGCTGAACCGTAACGGGGGGAGGGCTCCAGCAGAGGACCTCACTAAGACTCTACCTACTTTTGCTCCTGTACCCATTAGCATGCGTAAGACACACAGAATGTAGAATTTGAGGACGTGAGAGTACGGTACCTGACATCAGTCAGGCCCTCGTTACTCATAGGAGAGATTTGACAGAGTTTATCAGGGAAAAAGAACAACTAAGAACCAGGAAAAAACAAGACTTTCAGCAAAATTATTTGTATTTGTCAGCTTTTGTTGCGGCAGTAAGCAGCCTCCATATCTCAGTGGCTTGCACCAGGAATAGTTATTTCCTGCTCATGAGACACGGGGTGGCGATGGGGCAGCCATGACTTAGCCTCACTTGGCTCTTTTGGGCTCAACTTGGTGCAACTTGGGTCTTCTCCTTCCAGAACTAAAAAGGTGGTGTGTTCAGGGACATGCTGCTCCTACGGTGGAAGGCGGGAGCTGTCGGAGCGGCAGGACCTGGGCCAAACCATGGGGTCATATGCGAAGCCTCCGCTCAGGCACGGCAAATGCTTGGCTTCTCACATCCCAGTGACGGGAGCATGGCACATGGCCAAGCCAAGCCCAGTGAGGGGTGTGCACCCTCCCCCCAGGGGGCTGCTCTGGTAGGAAATGTGACAGTGAGGAGCAAGCCTCATTCTTTATAGAAATGAGCTAAGGATTAGCAACAATAATCTGGTCACTATTGCAAAATCTACCTGGGGCACCGTCTGCCCCACGGCCCTATACACCTGTTAGTTCCCCCTACGTTGGAAAAAGCACACCTTCCCAATGGTCCAGGAGAGCGCAACTCACCCTGCTTGTAGCTCAGTCTCACTCATTCAGTTGAGTGTTGGTCCCAGACAGAAGTGCCTCAGGTTGAAGACAACATGATAGAGTCCCTCCCTAAATTCGTGGCAGTGGAATGCATGATACACGGATGACAGTGTCTGCTGGCACACTCAATGCCCCTTACCTCTAGGACCCTTCTCATCAGCAGGGCTGGGGGCTCTCTCTGCGAGGTGATAGCCAAACTATGAGAGGACATCCTTGCTGCAGCTCTGATGCAGCAGAGCACAAGGGAGGCCACAGGTCCTGGAGCCTCCCTCTGTCCACTTCTGGTTAGGACCCAAGGCAGGGAGCTCAGCCTCTCTGATCCTCAGTTCTTTCCTCCAAAAACTGGTACAAGGCCACGTAGCAAAGATGTCCTGAGGATCACCTGTGAACTAGGAGTGCACCTCCACATTCTTCCTAATCCACAGTTCCAAGTTCCAGTGTGCCTGACTCCCTAAGGCAGTGGCTATCTTGTTTAGCAGCAGAATCAGAACCAACAGAGGGACTGTGATAGTCTGCTTCAATATGAACGAGCTCGTGTGTCATTTATGCATTCTCTTAAAAAGTACAAATGGATTTGAACCCCAGGTGCTGCACCAAACTGAGGTAGTGTCTGAGGTTTACAACACTGTAACCATTGTGTTTGCGAGGGTTCTCCAGAGAAACAGAATTGACAAGATGGTTGGACAGGTGAGAGATGATGATGATGGACAGATACACAAATACATAGAGGAATTGGCTCACATATTTGCAGAAGCTAGAATGTTGAAAATTTGCAGGTAGACCAGTAGGCCGGAAACCAGGGAAAAGTCAGTGCTGGAGTTAAAGTTGAAAGGCCATTTGTTAATAGAATTCCTTCTTCTGAAAACAGTCTTTTTCTCTTAAAGATTTCAACAGATTACATCAGGGCCACTCATATTATGGACTCGAACTACTGTACTCAAAGTCTACTGAATTAAATGTTAGTCTCATCCAAGAACACTTTCACAGAAGCACCTAAAATAGTGTCTGACCAAATATCTGGACACCATGACCCAGCTTAGGTGACACATAAAATTAACCAACATAACCATGTGATTTTATGAAAGCAGAAAAAAATGAATACAGAAACAGGCCTGCTCCCCGCCACCCCGCCGAGGTCAGTGAGTTCTGTTCAGCAGAGCAGGTCTCAGGTAAGTGCCAGGAGGGGAGAGGCTAACACATTCATATCAAAACCACATAGGATGTGTCAGAATCTGTCCTGAGTTCATTCCCTGCTCACCCAACACCTGAACATCACTGCTCTTATTACCACCTAGGGGTAATAAGGAGGAAGTGGGGTGTCCAGAAAGTACTTAAAACTCCATAGGCAGGAATTCCAAACTGAAATATTCAACCTGGAACACCTCTGTAGGAGCGTTGAGTGTTTGGGCATCTGACAATTGCACCAACAACTATCAGATTTTAAGGAACCCACAAGAGGTGGGATTTCATATCAACTTGTCCATCACCAAGAATGGCCAGACCATGAGGGAGCACACGATTTGGTCAGGTTCAAATGTTGACTAATTCTGTTTATATCATACAACTTTTATTCCCATCACTTAAACCTATTATTATCATGTGAAATAACTCTGCCATATGGCAGGAGAAGTGACCGGAAATGGGTCGCCTTCAAGGAGATGGCTCGTCCTACTGTCCCGTACTGCCTACGTCCCACCAGTGGGCACTGAAACATTCCCCAGGCACTGGGGCTGGGTCCCAGCACTCCCTCCCCACATGGGACAGTGTCCCTTCCCCACTAACACAACATCCTCAATGCCTTGTAAACGTTCCGCAGTAGCTACCCTGGTAGTTAAGAGTTGGGCAGGGGCGCCTGGGTGGCTCAGTGGGTTAAAGCCTCTGCCTTTGGCTCAGGTCATGATCTCAGGGTCCTGGGATCGAGCCCCATGTCGGGCTCTTTGCTCAGCAGGGAGCCTGCTTCCTCCTGTCTCTCTGCCTGCCTCTCTGCCTACTTGTGATCTCTCTCTCTCTGTCAAATAAATAAATAAAATCTTTAAAAAAAAAAAAGTTGGGCATTGGCTCATTTCAATACTTTTCCAAATCTTAGATAAAGATCTAATAATTTGTTAACCGTGTAAAATTGGTTTTAAAAAAGCCATCATAAAAATGTGTGATGGGTCTATTCGTGGTGTTTGTTGTGCTGAATTATGTATATGAATTCACAGCAAGAACATCATCACCCAGGATCTGTGATTTCTTAGTCTTTACTCTTTACGTGTTAATCTCCAGTCTGTTGATCTGAATAGAATAAATTTCAGAAGCATTGTTGTTGCAAAAATTATCCAGCTTTGGTTCTGATTAAAAGCATAAATAACATTTTTTGCATAATCGTGACAGTAAATTGAACAAAGAAATGCCTGGCCCCAAAATTCTCAAAGGACTTTTTGTACTTAACTCATAAACCACTCTGATCAATAATCTATTCTAAGGTATATATTTTATTTTGGCTTCTGTAATCATTGCTGCTTTTAATAGTCCATATTTTTTGAATAGCATGTGAATTCCCATTCCTTGAGAGGGTGAATTAACACTTCTCAAAGCTTAGCACTATTTATAGATTCTAAATTGGGGACAGGGACTTTTTTTTTAAGTTAACGGTATTAAGGAACCCACTGTATGGCAAGCATTTTTACATATGCTACTGTAATTAATTTTAGAAATCTGTTTTTCCTTTTATTATTACTTGGTGCAGCATTTTGGCCTCAGTCTTATATTCTCTTTCCTCTGGAACTTCTTCTTTCTTTGTGGGATCCCTCTGTGTGGAGACAGTGGTCTCTCCACACATAGATTTGCCACAAACTATTTGTAAACCCTGGGGCTGTAAGACTCACGGCTGATGAATCACCGCGTGCAGGTGCCCTGGTGAGCCCTGCTGTTGGCTTACATGGACATGAGTCAGACACAATTCTGAAAAGTCCCCTCAGGTCATGCTCTGGGGGACCCAGGGGATGCCTCCACGTGCAAGTGTGTGCGTGTGTAGATATGATGTGTGAGTGTGTGTAAACATGTGTATGTGTGAACATGCATTTGTGTGTTTGTGAATTTGTGTAAGGGAGTGTGTGTGTGTGTGTGTGTGTGTGTGTGTCTATAGGAATGTTGAGAATAGAGAAAGCCACAAAACACTCGTATGAGAAATAATCTTTAACTTTAGGGTTAGTTTTCTCTTCACTCAGAATCAAGGGTGATGATGGGGCTCCTGGGGGGCTCAGTGGGTTAAAGCCTCTGCCTTCAGCTCAGGTCATGATCTCAGGGTCCTGGGATCAAGCCCCACATCGGGCTCTCTGCTCAGCAGGGAGCCTGCTTCCCCTCTCTCTCTCTGCCTACCTCTCTGCCTACTTGTGATCTCTCTCTCTCTCTGTCAAATAAATAAATAAAATATTTAAAAAAAAAAAAAGAAGCAAGGGTGATGAGTCCAGTTGGACACCAAAAATCAAAGCCTATGAGGCCCAGGTCCCCAGGAGGGCCTATGGTGAGATATGAAGGTGTGGGTCCTGGACCTGGGGGATTAATGGGCTCTTGCAAAACTAAAGTGGCCTTCATCCCTGGGTTGTGGGCTGGGAAAGCTGGGAATCTCCTGGGGAGGGGAGGGTAGGGGGCAGGAGACAGAAAGGGCGTGAAATTCGGACCAAAACTCAGATCACAATGGAATCTCTAGTATAGAGCAGAGGATCTCACATCTGTTCACCTATCCAGCCCAGGGAAACCTGGTAAAGGTCTCCTTGTTGTTGTTGTTGTTGTTGTTGTTTTTAATTTATTGAATACGTTTTTACAATTGCTATCCAATAACGCACTACACACATCGAACACTTGAATAGTGCAGGAAGACTTGAAGAGCAGCAGCCCCCTGCCCTGTGGTTCCCAAATCCCTTCCCTGTCATTCCCCCTTCTGTGGTTTCCACCATATCTCTAGGAAATGTAGTCCTGTCCACATTACTCCAATTGTCAGTTTCCATATTACGTATCAATTTCATGCCTTGCAATCAGAGGGTTTGGCTTAAGTACTCTACCACTGGTCCCAACCAAGTACATCACTATTTATTTTTCCTATTGTTTCCTTTGTAACTCTGAGGAACGTACAGCCCTTCTCACTCCATCTGGTATAAACCACACACCCTGACTCTCTGATGTGGGAGCCACTTGCCTGCTAGCCCAGGGACCCTTAGGGGCTTCCTCAGCAGAGGTGGTTCCGAACATCACAAAGGAGCAGCAGCGATCATCTGCCCCACACTACAAAATCATGCTTACATGCAGTGGGTAGTGTGCTTTGACTTACTTCCTTTCATTCTACTGTTCATTGCTCTCTGGAGTTTCAAATGCCTTTCAAGGATCTGCCTTCTTCAAATCTTCCTTCTTCTTTCTTCCCTCAAACTCTCCAGTAGCTGGGCTCTGAGGTCAGGTCCCCCTCACCCCTCGCATACCCTCCAGGCACTCTCCAGCCTCCCACTCCTCAGCTCTGCTCTTAGGCTGCAACCCCAGGGCATCTGTCTCATGGGGCAGGACCCTCCATCTCCTAGACCTCCCTTCCTTGCTTGAGTACAAACATAAGGAGCTCTCAAGGAAAAACACTTCTAGATAAGATTTTGGAATCCTTACACCGCTGAAACATTTTCCATCCTGCCTTCGTACTTTATACTTGGATAGTTTGGCTGGGTAGAGAAATTTTAGTTCGAAGTCATCTCCTGTCAGAACTGGGAGTGTCTTGGCATCCACTATGGATAAGAAGAGATCTTATCTCAAACCCGTTCTTATTCCTAGGAGAGGCTTTCTGCAGCCGTGGTTTCCTGAAATTCCTCAAGAATGCATCTGGACATAGGTTGTCCCACTCGTGGCACTGAGAAGTCACTGGGCTGCTTCAATCTGAACATGTTTGTCCTTTAATTCTGGAAAAGTCTCAGTCTTTCTTGTTTACACAATAACTTCACTCTACTTTCTTTTATTGACTCCTATTAGTCACATATCAAACCTCAAACATTCTTCCTTCAGGTCTTCTGTTTTTTCTCTTATATATTGTGTCTCTTTTTTCTTATTCTTTTAAGGAGATGGTCTCTACTTTAATCCCCTACCCTTCCCTGATTTTTGAAGAATTTCAACAATTATTTTGTATTTTAAAAGCTTTTTCTTATTCTCTGATTGCTCCCTCTTCTTGTAAAATCTTTTTCTTGCTTAGCAGAAACAATATATATATAGAATCTCTGAGAATACAAAATTGTGGGGGTTTTCTTTTCACACACCCAAAAAAGTATTCTTTTTTTCCCCTGTATTAACTTCCTTTGCTTCAATGTATTTCTCTGTTTTTCTTTCTTTTATTATTCCTGTGGCTATGTCTTTCTAGCCACTTGATCTTTCACCTGGATGTGGAAAACCCTACTCACACATTGCCAATTAAGTGCAAAGCAGCCTCTAAGTTGAGTACATGTGGGGGAGCTCGCTCACTCGGCTTAGCTGGGGGTTGCCCCACAAGGTGAGAAGGCAGAGTATGTTGCTTGAAAAACCAGTTCCCACAACTAGCTGGGCTTCCCTTCGGAAGTTTCACCGTCTTCTGAAAATAACTTTACTTTGAAGGAGGGAAGTTGATGAGGTTATGGGGGCTGTCTGTGTGCTGTTCTTATTGTTGCTAACTAGGGAATAAATTCTTTCTGTGATGGGATAGTCTTCCTGGGAGATAGAGGAGCATCTGGCCCTTCCAGAAATACAGTGTCTCCTGCGACCATGTCAAAATCCCTTCCAGTACAGAGCAGGGAAGTTGAATCAGATATTTCTGTGACGTCAACAACACCAGAAGAGTTCAAGCCTAATCCTCAAGCTGGTGGGGCTCTCCTAGCTCACCATGAAGCTGAGACCTCACTGGCATCCCTGATGGGGACAAAAACCACAGTGCTCCTAGCATGGAAAGATTTGAACCCAAATGAAACAGAACTCTTCAGTCACATCAAAATGGGGATGTAGTCTGTCCTCAAATGTGTTCTCTGCCACTCACAACTTTCCTTTGCTTCTTTATATCAACATTCTTCAAGCCATGTATAAAAGCAGACAGCTTTCCTTGCTAGTGTGCAGTCTTAGACATAGAAGTGACTTAGTAGCCACTGATTTAAGCTCTAATCTTAGAGACAAGAAACTGAAGCCCAAGGAAATTTTCAAAGCATGGTATCAGAGGTCACACCACCAGCTGGTGGGAGATGATCATAATTAGTGATTTTTGGTATTATTCTTGTAGTGATAAGCTCTTTTGAATGCTTCTTAAGATCTTAAAGATGGGAATTTCCTCAAACCTGCTGCTTTGAGAAATTATTATTTTCATACCGTTTTCTCAGAAATGTACTCTGGATTCCAAAGGTTTATGTATGCTTAAAAAAAAAAATTACTGGGATACCTGGGTGGCTCGGTTGGTTGAGCGTCTGCCTTCGGCTCGGGTCATGATCCCAGGGTCCTGGGATCAGGTCCTGTATCGAGCTCCCTGCTCAACGGGTAGCCTGCTTCTCCTTCTGCCTGCCGCTCCCCCTCCTTGTGCTCTCTCTCACTCTCTCTGTCCCTCTCTCTCTCTGACGAATAAATAAATAAAATCTTAAACAAAAATACTTCTATTACTAACTTCCCTCTATTTGGCTTTCAGTGAAATACAGTAGGGGAAAAAGATGATACTTCCAGGATTTAATTTAATTTAATTGGAGGAAATCACCTTTCCTTTGGAGGTTTTCATGATTCTGTGTGGTGCCCATTTACAGGGAGCATTGGTTCCACAAATGATTTTAACGTTCTGTTGATTTTAAAAAACTGTTCATCAGGATACAGAATCTCAGTAAGCAATATTTGTTCTTCCGACCATCCGGGACACACACAGAAGGTCCCATTTCCATGAAGCAGGCACCTCGCCTTTGTCCCACCGTGATACAGGGAGTTTCAAGCAGGATTGCATCAGCTATATGTGATGATCAAAGCTGCTTGTGATAACGGATCTTTTGATGGGTTTATTTCTGCCCCGCACTCTTAGGAAGCAGCTGGATACTGACAAACTGTAAGCTAGAAATTTCTAGGCACGAGAAAAGGATCTTTGAGAATAACAGCGTTTGGGAGTGAAGGTAGGAGTCCAAACCAACCAGATGTTATTCCCGAGGCCAGCAGAGACCACATCTCCCCATACCAGTGGTGACCCCACTGCTGTGCCTTCTGCACCCTCGTTAGTGGTGGCCTCTGTGAGTCACATCCCCTCCTTTGGGCTTCGGGGTATGCACTTGTGAAATGAGGCGTTGGGGGGAACCCTCCCAGGGATTGTTGCAGCCCCAATATTCCAGGTTTCTATGTCACAAATAAAAAAAAAAATAGTTTCTGGAATGTAGTTCAAGAACAAGCCATTTAAATTCTCTCTGGCTCCGGCTGCAGAGCATTTAAACAGAAGCCTGCAGAGGTCATTACCAACGTCACATGGAAGCTGAAAATCCAACACGTCTCGGTGAGAAGTGCCTTAGAGATCTTTCAAAAGCATTCACGTCCACTTCAGTGTTTCTCCAGACCAGGGTTATATTTTATCTTGAGTTACGGGGCTGATGCTGAATTACAAACACTGCAAGTGCAAATACGCATGTTCAGTTGCATAATACAGTTGGGTAATATTGTCTAAATAAGTAAGTTCAATTAAAAAAAAAAAAAAACCTGGTGCATGACCCGTAGACCTCGTCCTCAGCATTTGAAGCTGACATGTGACTTTTGTTTGTGGCGCAGGCCCGGAGATCCGGGAAGTAAACCCAGTTCCTCGGCCATCCACACCGCTGACCGTGACTGCCGACCTGCCCAGAGACTCAGACGCAACTCCTGCCCTGCTCCCTGGGGGCTGGGTCCCGCCCCTGGAGGTCACATAGCTGTGGTCACCTCGATCCTCAGCAAGGACACTCCCAAGGAGGCAATCTGGTCCCAGCCTCCTGCCCCCTCATGATTCCTGCAGCTGCAGGAATGTCTGTTCTAAGCCAGAGCTTCCTTGGAAAAACACAGGTTCAGCCAGCGCCAGCTGCTGTCGGGACAGTGACCTGGCTCCACACGACCAGAGACAGCAAAGGCAGGCAGGAGCTGCAACACCCGATGACGACCGCCTCCCGGTTTACCCTGCCTCCTAGAATCCTCCCCAGCCTTCATTTTGACCTGTGTTTACAGGATTCTGTTTGAAGGAAGGATGTGGGTCTAGAAAGAAAGGAGTATTTACTTTGACGTCAGCACAGAAAACTCTTGGGAATGAGCTGGGGTCACGCGGAAGAAAGGTGTGTGTTTTCAGGTGGCGGAATGCATAAAATCCAGGGCACGGATCTCGGAGCGCACGGGGGCCCCGCGCCCTCCCGCCCCCCGGGCTGCGACCTTTCTTCTCCCCCTCCCCGGAAGAAGCCGGCAGGGCAGTGGGAGGGAGGCAGGGGGACACACCGGCCCCCCTAGGAAAAGGAAAAGACAGTAATGACATCCCCGAGATGAAAGAAGTCAGCCCCTCTGACTCTGGAGTCTGCAGCTGGAGACATGCGCAGACCTCCCGGAGAGCTGTGCGGCTTCTCGCCATCGGGACACCCACCCCCCGCCCCCCCAGGGTGGCACAGCACCGTGCCTCAGAGGGACTCCTCTCAGTATTCCGGTTCCAGAGCACACTTCTCTGCAAGACATAGGAGCCCAGACTGGCCGGATGATCAGGCAGGGGTGAACGGAGCCGCCACGTAGCTTTCCTACCGGTTGTGGGACGGCGGCGACAGAACGTCAAAATGCTGGGATCCCTGCGAGGCGCAGTGGGTTCAATGTCGGACTCCTGGCTTCAGCTCAGGTCATGATCTTGGGGTCCCGGGATGGAACCCCACATCAGGCTCCACATTCAGCATGGAGTCCGCTTGAGATTCTCTCTCTCTCTCCCTCTCCCTCTGCCCCTCTCCCGCTCACACTCTCTCTCTAAAATAAATAAATAAAATCTTAAAAAAAAAAAAAAAAGAATGTCCAAATGTTGCCAGCCCCTGAGTACCATCAAGACACAACCCTGCCTCCTGACCTTGAGGCATCACCATTTTGCTACAAAGAAGAACAAAAGCAGAACAAAAGCTACAAAGAAGAGAGCAGGTCAGGGCTGGGCCGGCTCTCCCAATTAAGTACGGACCTTGCTTTCCTTTCCCCTTCAAGACAGCATGGGCACACACGTGTCCACGTAGACTCCGTGAAGGTAAAAAGTGCTGCATCAAGAGATCTTAAATCAGAGTAACAAAGGCTCCCTGGGCAGAGATCAATTAATAACTTCCAGCCCCCTGCCCAGGTTTTGCTAGCACTGTGATATTCCCATTTAAAATCTGAAGAGGGAAACATGCACTGGACAAGGTCAGTTTCCATGAGATTATGCCCATTATGCATAACTGAAACAATGGATGAAGATGTCAAGTGAATTTGACCAGTTAACCCCACACACCCAGGACCTGGACAGCCCTTTAAAGACGTAAGGCTATGCTGGGAAGAGCACTTAAGAGTTAAGACGTAATAAATGATCTGTGCAAACAGGCGTTTGAAAGTGACAACCAAGACCTAAGAGGAGTTTAACAATGTGTTTGTGACAGGTTAGTTTGAATATGTGGATTGGAAAGATAATGTTTCTCAGCTGCTGCTTTAATTACAGCTTTGAAAGAGAAGGTTGTCAGTTCCACCTTCAAGGAGGAAGCTGTCTGGCGATGTCTCCATTAATTGTGGCTGTCTGTATATCATTGAGAAGCTTCTCGATTCCCCGGCCTTGTGGTAGGTCCCGGGCTGCAGCACCTTATCCATGGGTGGTCAGTGGAGAGTTTTCCAGAAAGGGGGAGGTCCACAGGCCATCCATTTGGCTCACACAGTCCTCTCTAGCCTGGACGAGAAGCCATATCAGCAGGAGTGACACGTCACCTCCACGGCACTGGCTCCCTGGGTGCCAACGCCAACACCCATCATCGTCATTGACATTCTTGATGGAGAGCTGCATGAGTCACCAATGTTGCTGTCATTTGTTCTTTGCAAAGGGGTAAATTCAGAGAACAGTTGGACCCACCTGTCGGAAAAACTCTGGCTAGGAAGAATTCCAAATGATATGCAAAAATACTTCCCCTCCAGCCGGTGAGCTGAACACCATCTCCCCTTGGATGTGAGTTTGACCTTGTGACTCACTTTCAAAGGACAGAATATAGAAAGGAGAGAGTAACTTTATGTTGGAGAAACCTGGCAGACTCCACCCGAACCAAACGATCAAGATGATCCCGCCCAGCGATGTCACGTCCGCGGCATGTGCCCCAGGACGATGCCATCCTGGAGCCTCACCTTCCTGGTCCCTGAGCCCCAGGGTTAACATGAGAAAAACCTCAGAGAAGCCAAAGTGAGGGACATTCCACAAAACAGATCAACACTCCTCAAAACTGTCAAATACAAAAAATGAGAAGCCATCCCAGACCAGAGGAGCCCAAGGAGACAGGACAAATAAATGTCATGTGCTTCCCTGGATGGGATCCTGGCCAAGAAAGGTCGTGAGTGGGGAGACTAGAGAAATCCAAACCAAGTCTGATGTCTGGTCGGCAGTAATGCAGCTGCAGGAATCTGTTGGTCCTGACAGATGCCCACGGTGATGCAGGAAGGCGAGATCAGGGCAGACTGGGTGAGGGGGACATGGGATTGGGGCTGGGACCGGGCGCAGGTAAGAGAAGCCTCTGGATGCCAATTCAGGGAGGTACTCGTTCTCAGGGTCTGGTTCGTGCTGGCCCAGCATGACCCTTGGTGGGGGCTCTCTGTGCTACATTTGCAACTTCTCTGTAAATCTAGATTTATTCTAGAATAAAACCTTTATGAGAGAAAAAGTCTGGTTGGAATCTTGCAATATCCTCATCGGCACAGGGAACTGTAGTTTTCCTGGCAAAGGAAGGGGAGAATCTGGCGGGACAACCAGCTGGCACGGCGACCAGGGGGGGTCAAAGAAGGGTCCGGGTCAGCCTGCCACACCTGCTGTCCAGGTGTGCAGGGGGCGGCAGCACAGACCGTGCCAGGACGCAGTCTCGGCAAGCCAGCCTGGATGTGATAGTCACGCCAGGTAAGGTACCCATGTCGAACAAAACCCAAAGGGACTCCTTAACTTGGGGCCTTAGAAACCCAATCAACGTACCTGTTGAGGATATTGGCCCAGGTGTCATTGCAAGTGTATTGATTATGACCACACTCATTGCTTACAGCCGAGTGCGGCTGACACAGTATGGATCCCGATAAGAATCCTTGAAGAAGTGACCACGGCCCAAATCAAGGTGGACAGGGACTAGCGGGATCTTAACCTGGGTGAGACCCCTGTTACTCTGGCCACGCCCCTCTGCACGGGCTGGGAGGGCGCTCCTGCCTAGCGGCCCTGTGCCTGTTGGCCACCGAGGCTGTCTGCCTTCACTAAGGACCCCAGTAAGGAGCCCCACAGCGTCAGAAGCCTCTCTCCCTCCGCAGGCATTCTGTGTCTGCAGGCTTCTTAGAAGACGAACGTCGTCGTCACTGCCTGTGTCCTTGACAGATTGCAGCCAGGCACGGGGCAGGAGGGAGGGAGGGAGGGAAGGAGGAGATTTCAATTCTTTGGAGGAGAAGAGTCACCTCCTACTTGAATTGGGAGCTAAAATAAGTTCTCCCTTCGTGCAGGGCTACGTCATTCCCAGTGTAAGGGCCCGGAACGCCGACGCGCGGAGCACTCACGCGGGCAATTCCTCCTCCTCCCCTCTGCGCTCGGGAGCCCCGGGGAGCCCGCTACCCGGGGCGGGGGGGGGGCAGCTGACGCTCGGGAGGATGCGCACAGAACAAGGAACACACAGGATCGGTCTTCTTCATAATTGACAGGTGAAAAAGTTTTAAGATTCGGGAATCTTGCCTGAGGAAGAGCCGAATGTCGGTGATGGAAAAGAACACTGAGTGAACCCAAAATATGCTTCAAGGAAACCCCAAAATGCCTTCTGCATAATATTATCTCCCTCTGCTAGAACTGACAATTTTGAGTTTCTCACTATTTTTATTTGCTTGAGAAATAATCATTTTTATAAATAGCTTTTTAAATGTCAAACTAACCAGCTGAGCAATTTCTCTCTACTTATCCTGAGTAACTAAGTAACCCTTGCTTAATTCTGGGGGGCATGTCTAAAGGGTTGGGGGGAGGCGTCATCAGCAATCAGCATCCAGAGGAAATCATTCTGGCTTCAAGAGGCTTGACTTTTGGGGCACCTGGGTGGCTCAGTCAGATGAGCCTCTGACTCTTGATTTTGGCTCAGATCATGATCTCAGGGTTGATGGGATGAGTTCTGAGCTGGGAATCCCAGCTGAGCGGGAAGTTTGGGATTCTCTCCCTCTCCTTCTGCCCCTTCCCCGGGACACATGCATTCTCTCTCTAAATAAAATAAATGAATAAAATAAATCTGAAAGAAAGAAAGAGAGACAGAAAGAAAGAAATAAAGAAAAGAAGAGAAAGAGAAGAAAGAAAGAAAGAAAGAAAGAAAGAAAGAAAGAAAGAAAAGGAAGAATGAAAGAAAGAAGAAAGAAAGAGAAGAGAAAGAAGAAAGAAAGAAAGAATGAATGAATGAATGAAAGAAAAGAAGAGAAAAAGAAGAAAGAAAGAAAGAAAGAAAGAAAGAAAGAAAGAAAGAAAGAAAGAAAGAAAAAAAGAAAAAGAAAAGAAGGAAGGAAGGAAGGAAGGAAGGAAGGAAGGAAGACAGGCTTGACCTTCTCTCATCCTGGCCATGCCAATTCCAATGGCCGGAAGGTAGTTGTCTATTCCATATCCTGTTGGCCCTGGCCACTGATCAGTCACAGCCCGCAGCCAAGATCAGATAAGGCCGACTGAAACCACTGAGGAGCCACTACCCAGGGGCCCTGGGACAGTTTCCCCTGCAGCCACAGAAAGACCTTGACTCATTCCTCAAGCAGCAGGAGGCCACTGCCTGTACATCCCCCAGTCTGGGCTATGTGGACACCTGCCCACTTGGATGGTTCTGGGCTCCTTTGTGGGGCCAGTCAGAATCAGCTGGGAGCTGGGATCCAGGGACCAGGACGTCAAGCATGACCCGGGACTTAGCTCTCTCAGGGCAGGCTGCAGCATCAGGATTCCCTGAGACGCACGAGACGTGCACGATTCTTGCCCCTCCCCCAGACCCACACGACAGGAACTCAAGGCAGGAGCAGGGCCGGTGGCCCGGGAGGGAGCACGCCTTCTGGGTCACTCCGATGCACAATCACATGCCGGAAACCCTGGTCTACAACCCTGGTCCCCCACTGAGATGTACATTAAAACAAAACAGAAAACACATTTTAATCACCAGTGTTTATCATTCTGCTAATACGGGCTGTGGCATGGACACCGAGGCTTTCCGAGCTCGTCCAGGCGATTCCGACGGGCGGCAACAGCCCAGAAGCTCTGAGCCTCCTTCTCTGACTCCCCGCCCTGGGAGAATGCTCCTTCGTCATCCGGCCCCAAACACCCATTCGTCCCCGAAGGCCCGTCCAGAGCAGGGTCCCCTGTTCCGGATAAACAGTAAGTCATTTAGTGAGGGCTCCAAGGCTCTTGCTAAGTCGCTTTTCCATTTTATTATTACTATTATTATTTCTCAGGTACTTCGTATGTGCAGCCTGTGTTAAGAATCAAGGGATAAGAAGCCACACTCCATGCTCAAATGGGTAGAGCTTCTCTCCCAACCAGGCCTTGAATGATCTCACAGACGGGATCGCGGCGGCATGACATTATGATTTATAACAGGAAATACATATTTGGTCTTTCTCTCTTCCTGGCATAGAGCTCAGAAAACCCTTGGAATTCCCTGAAACACTGACAGCAGTTAAGGTGTCTTTTTTTATGTCAACGATGTGACTGTTGGAAAGCCCCTAAGGCCGGGGCTGGCTGTCAGTAGGTCAACCCTGGGATTCTGGGGCTGGAACTTTCCGTCCCGTCCCCTGACCTCTGGGAAGCGGAAGGGGCTGGAGACGGAGTTCAATCACCAATGGCCAATGATTTAACCAATTGTGCCTACGTAATGAATCCTTCATAAAACCCCCAAAGGACAAGGTTCAGAGGGTTTCTGAGTGGGTGAACTCGTGGAGGTTTGGGGGAGGGACGCACCTGGAGAGGACAGGGAGGCTCCCCACCCTTCCCTCCACCCCCTGCACCTGGTCTTCTGCATCTCTTCAGCATACCTGGCTGTCAGAGTGAGGTCTTTGTATAACAAGCCAGGAATCTAGTAAGTAAAATGTTCCTCTGAGTTCCGTGAGCCAAGCTAACAGGGGAACCCGGGGAAGCAGTCAGGGGACCCCCAAACCGCAGTGGGTTGGTCAGAAGGGCAGGCGATCCCCTGCCCTGTCCTTGGTGTCTGCAGGTAGCCGGGGTCGGACACCCCCAGCGGGGTCCCAGATGGCGTGGGGGTGGGGAGCCCTTGCCCCGTGTTGGAATTGGGGACCACAGCTGTCAGGGGGGAACTCACTCTAGGGATAAAAGGGAGTTCCCTCTTCCAGTAGTTTGGCATGGTTTGGGTCTTTGCTGTTCCCGGACCACCCCTCTCGAGTGACACTTAAGATGAGCCTTGGGCTCTCGCACCTGTCCTGGGACATTGGGTCACAGCAAACCAGTGACCCCTGGTGAGAAACGCCTTCCCAATGTCAGGCCCCTGGTCCGGTCTCTCTTCAGAACTTATTTATCGGTGACATCCGCACTTCTACAAAAAGGAGGAGGAAGGCCATCTTTTCCCTTGTGATGTTCCCTCTTTGTATTCAAGGGCATTCGTTATTAGAGCAATGTTATTAAATCTTTAAAATAAATAATCCCAAATTACATTTTAACGGAGCCTGTTTCATTGTAATTAAAGTGCCCTGGTAAATGTGAATCACCCAGAGGAAATCAAGGCCTCCATTTACATTTCTAAAACAAGTTTGCAAATTCTTACTTAAAAGCACCTGGGCTCAATTGTCCCCTCCTCCAGGAAGCCCTCTGTGACCTCCCTCAAAGTGGATGAAACCCCTGGTCAAGGGCCTTCTGGCTCGGTAGAACTTTTCTCCTGGTCACTCGAGAGTCTGCAGCTCTTGATTCCTTGCCGATCTGATTCCTCTGTCCAGGGAGGACTCGACCAGCCAGGTGGCTCCCTCCTGTCTCCCTGGGGTGTGGCCCAGTGACTGACACACCCGCTGGATGGGCGGCGCTATTCCTCCTACTCCAGAGAGCAGAGCCTGTGTCCCTGCTCCCACCTTAGCAGCCTTCTCTGAAAAGGTGGGACACGATGCCCCAGCACCGTGGGGCTATTTGGTTTGGGTTTGTTCCATTTGGGATTGCTTCTACTCAAGACGATCAAACACAAAGCAGGGGACGTGTCACCGTTGAAGGGGTCAGCACACGCCCCACAAGGTATTAATCAATGACGCCATGCTGGGAAGGGGCTGGAAAGAACAGACCTTATTTATTGAGTGTGGGGCTCTTTTTCCTGATTCCCTATGCTTGATTGTATCTTGGAAATTTCTGGAGAGAATTACAATCTTAGCACTTGTTTTGGACTGAATTGTATCTCCTGAAATTCATATATTGATGCCCTAACCCTCAACGTGACTATTATTTGGAGATGGGGCTTTTAAGCTCATTAAGTCTAAATGGGCTGTAGGGGTGGGTCCTCATCCGATAGGACGATAGGACGGGTGTCCTTAGAGGAAGAGAAAGAGACATCAGCGCTCTCTCTCCACACACAGGGGAGAGGTCACAGTGGGACAATGGCCATCAGCAAGCTGAAGAAGGAGGTCTCCGCAGTAACCTACCTGACCTCAGACGTCCAGCCTCCAGCACCATGAGAAAATAAATCTCTGTCGTTTACACTGCCCTGTCTGTGGAACTTGGTTCTCGAAGCCCGAGCAGACTAATTCAGCGCTCGTCTCTGCTTTTTCAATAGCTATGTGTTTGATTCTATCAAGTAAATCTGGGAAAATAAGCAAGATGATTGACTTCTGAAAGCGGGACTGTTGGGACATAAAGTGCAGACTTGATGTCCCTTACATTGTAGCCTCGGGTGTGAGTGGCTAAGACGTCACTCATATTGGACCTCAGCTCTTCTGACCTTGTGTGATCCTGTACACTCCCCCTATAACTCAGGGGTTCTCAATTGGGAGCACTGTTGTCCCCCACCAAGTTGGGGTCATTTGGTAATATCTGGAGACACTTTTGGTTATCACAGCTGAGGGCACATTGCTGCTGGCTTCTGACCAATGGGGACAGGAATGCCACTAAATTCACAGACCGCCCCCCCCCCCGCCCGCTTTCACACAGAGTGACCTTGCTCCAAAGCCTGGACTGAGAAGCCTGCTTTAAATCCAAAGATTCAAGTTCTAAGTCATTGCCATGTTTTCAAACCTCAGCTTCCTTCCACTAAACCAATCATTTGCTGAAGCATGTGGAAAAATCCCATTGTAGAGACCAGAAGAAAGTCACGGAAGAAAATAGGAAGGAAAGAAGGAGGGAAGGAAGGAAGGGAGGGAAGGAATCATTAGCTTTCCAGTGGGGTTTATTAAAGTCAAACAATTATTCTTACCACATCATAGAGCAAATAAAACATCAGCTACTGAATAAGATGAATGTTCTTTTTGACGCTGACTTTGTCACCCTGGCACGTTTTCGGACGGGTCTCACATTACAACAGTGGCAAGAGAGCCTGCGCGACAGTCTCTCTGTAAATACAATGTCACCCAGCAGAGAGGCTGGTGATTACAGCCACAGGAGACCAAGCTTCCCAACACGTGCTTTTCCTGCTTCACATTTTACAATTTAATAATATCTCGTATAATTATACACTCTTACAGGCTGTGATGTCAGAGGCGTGCTCCGAACTCTTCTGGGGGGGGAGGATTTTCAGTGGCTGTGCCGCACCCAAATGCTTTCCCGATCTTCAAGATGTGCTAGTCTTTTTATAGATCAAACTAATAGAAACAGGGAAAGCGACGGCAAGGCAGCTGCTGCCAAGGCCTCTTCGCTTTGAATGCCCGTGCCCTCCGTGGTGCTCGGGCACCATGGCGTTCAGGGAGGTGATGCTCAGCTTTTGGGAGCACCATGCGGCTCCAATCATGGCAACCGCCCGAACCTGTGAGACGCATGCCCAATCAGTGCACTGCTGCCTCCCTTTGTGTTTCCCCAGCCCCTGCGTATGAGTTTCCAGGGGCCGCCTTAGCCATAGCCGAGTACCGAGGACTGGGAAGCGGAGCAAGCAGAAGTAGGCCGTTCTTGGGAGGCCGGCCAGAGGTCTACGGTCAAGGTACAAGGCAGGGCCATGCTCCCTCTGGAGAGGCTGGGAGGAGTCTGGTCCGGGCTCCTCCCCAAGGCTCTTAGATGGCCATCTTCTCCCTCCCTCCATGCCTGCCCCTGCACCCAGGTTTCCCCTTTTATGAAGACAGCAGTCATATTGGATTAGAGCCCCCTTAAAGACCTCATGTTATGGACTGAATGTTCTCATCCAGCCCCCAAGTTCAGAGACTGAAGCCTAAACCTCCAGTGTGATGAAATGGTGGTGGGGGGCTTTGGGGGGTGCTAAGGTCATGAGCGCGGAGCAGAATTCTCGGTGCCCAGCCTCAGATGTAATCACTCCACCACCAGGCCCAGGTTGAATTTACTCCTGCTTGGAGGAAGTAGCAGATAGGACGTTTAAACAAATTGCTTACAGAGTAGGGTGCTGGAGGTCTGACCAGTTCCGAAAGCCACTTTCCTAGCCCAACCTCCTGCCACCAGTCACCTCTCTTTATCCTTGTAATTAGAGCAGATTAGCGTTACCGTAGCTCTTCTAAGGACCTAAGAGCTCTACCACTACCCTGGAGAAAACCAGAAAGCCCTAGTGTGTCACCGTGTCACTGGGAAACGTGCTTCCACACAAGATTTTATATTTTCTTTTTAATTTTTGTAATTTAATTTAATTTTTTCCGTGTTCCAGGATTCATTGTTGATGCACCACACCTGGTGCTCCATGCAGTCCGTGCCCTCCTCAGTACCCACCACCAGGCTCACCCAACCCCCCCCAAAACCCTCAGTGTGTTTTCAACTTAGGGGGACAAGGACAGCCCTTTGGCTTTGTAGTGATTTTGTCTGAGTGCTGTTATTACGGCATTGGAGATCCTATATCTGACTATTTGTGTTCTATTTTCTCTCAATACGGAATTTCTTGTCTTTGAAGCGAGCGGTGACCCTGCACAGCTCGAACGGGGAAATTCACTCTGTCGTCTCGGTGAAGACAGCTTCGAGGGCCATGAGCCTCGTCCCACGAACCTCGGATGAATGAGGACCCACAGGACCTGTGTTCTGCCCGGACCCTGACTCCCTGACCGGAAGCGTGCAGCTGAGTCGAAACTCCTGATGATGTCATCACTCTCCCTCCTCATTTTTCGTCTTGCTCACCTTGGCCCACGTCCAGATGTCCCGGTCTGGCCAAAACTCCTTGCCCAAGACAGACTGCGTGCTCTGCCCAACAAATCAAGACGTGTATTCTGCCGACTTAAATGACGTGCGTGACTTTAAGCCTTATTAACAAATGGAAAAGCACTCTCACGGCGACGAGCTTGTATTTCGTGGAAAAGCAGTGGCACACAGAGGCTTGCGATCATCGGCGAATTAATACAATGCAGGGTGTGTTCGTGGCCCCCAGGATGGCCTTCGCCATCGCACCGTCCCCTTCTTACTGTTTCATTGGGCGTCCGACGCCTTCCACACAAGCCTTCTAGCCTATTTCCTCTCACCTTCTGCTCCAGGTTGAATTGTGCCCCTGCCAGAAACTTAGATGACAGCCCTTCCCCCCAGTACTTGTGAACGTGACCTTGTTTGTGGGTAGGCTCCTTAGGGGTGTGTTCGAGCTGACCGGAAGCCCCGAGGGGGTGCTAATCTGAAGAGCAGTTTCCCTAGAAGACAAGGGAGTGCCGCGTGCACACAGTCACTGGGGCAGCCACCGTGTGATGCGGGAGGAGCTTGTGGCGGTCAGCTTGCTGCCGGTCCCAGCCAGGTGCGTGAGTGCTGGAGGAGACCCTCAGACACCCTCCGGGACGACTATGGCGGTCTTACCACCCAGCCCGGAGTCTAGCCCAGGAGTGACCCTCGGTGACTCTGTCGGTGCCCACATTTCCTGGGATTATTGCGCCGAGTGACCCAGGTCGGCCCTCTCGCAGAACCTGCCCTGTGCCCAGCGAGGTACCCTTGGGGTGCGGGAGCCAGTGCATGGCCCTGGAGGAGACCTGGGCCACGCTCTGCTCCAGCCACTCAGTTGGCCACACGGGCCATCTTGGGCGCTGTCCCAGCACCATCGTGGACGGACCACCAAGCAGGAGGACAAGCACGCATGCTGTATGGGAAGGCTGCCCCTTAGGAGGGTGACGGTTCGTACCTGCTGCTGGGGAGAGTGGCTCTCTGAGTTCCCAGGCAGGGCCCGGGCCCCCTCGAACAGGCCAGCATGCCCCTCCTGAGCCGGGACACTAGGCACAGCAGTGGCTGCTTACCACCTATCCGCCCAGGCCAGCAAGCCCGGCCTGGCTGCGTAGTAACCTGGGGAGGTTTTCAGCCACCCATGGCTGAGCATTACCCAAGAGGTTCTGTTTCATTTTCCCTCGGGCAGTGGACATCCGATTTTCCCAAGACAGACTCACACCCCCTTCCAGATGAGTCTGTGTGTCACCAGGTTGAGAAGATCTGAATGAGAATATAAACCTCTGTCGTCCTCTTCTTTTCTTTCTTTCTTTCAGTCATAAATCCTAGCACAGTCTATCCCATTTAACCAATGTCCCTTGAATGAATGAACGAATGAGTGAGTGAAGGGAGGAGTGAGTGAACGAAACCTCTCTGGGGCTTCCTCAGGTTGAGAGGAAGAGTTTTAAACGTGTCTGCTAATTCCAAGGATGTAAGGTGATTATTTTCGGTTACATTTTCATTCCCTGGAATTTGTCATTGGTAAGTAAAGGGAAACGCCGTATGAAAAGTGAACGAGGTATTTTTCACACTTGCAAGATCGCCTAACAGCAAACCTGTCTGACTCAAATAAACTGAGAGTAATCTGACTTCGGAATTAGACTCACCATGAGGGTGGGAGACCCAAGCCACGACTTGTGTAAATGGGAGGCAAGCGGCGCCGGTGAGTGGAAGGGGGTCCAGCAAAACCATTTGCAGGGGTAGCTGTGACACAGGGTTGTGTCTTCGTCAAGTAAAAACCCCAGCATCTGATCCAAGTCAACCCACTGGCCTTGAACCTTTACACGGTAGGGGAAAAAACCTTCACACAAACAAGAGATTGAGAAATAATTTTGAAAATATATAAGTAATGAAAGAAAGTAGGCACAAGTTAGGTGAAACCAACCAGTGTAGAATTCTTCAAGGAACGGGATGTAGAGAAATCTCCAATCACAAATAGAGATGAAAGCATTTTCTAAGTGGGTAAAGAATACAATGAAATCACTGACTGAGAGAACAGAGGGAAATAGTTTTTCATAAAGAAAATAACAGCCTTTTTATTACTAATCCATCTTTTTACTCCTCAAGAAAATATATTTAATAATGTTCTTACATTAGGCTCCCTTTTTTATTAAAAATGTGCTATGTTAATTCACATGCTGTGCTCCATTGGATTAAAATGTCCTTGAGAACAGGAATGATGTGTTCCTTCTTCCTAACATGTAACACCTCATGCCATTCTATGGGGGGACGTACGCCCAGAGCATATTATTCTGATTATGTCATCTATGACAACATATGCATGTAGGTATATGACATATAAATAATATTGTATGACATATATATTGTATGTTATAGCCACGAAACATAATTATTTTATTCTACTTAATCATTCTAGAATAATCATAATTTTATCATAATATTTATGTACAATGTAATTATATTTATAATTACTTAAATATAAAATATTTAAAAGTTTATCATATTGAACTTGATTAAGACACAATTTATATAGCTTGCCCCTAAAGATCCTTAACAGATGGATGGATGGACTTTTTGATATATAGACCTATATCTTGAATCAAATGACATTTTAATATAGAAGAACTATTTTAAAAAGTTAACACACTTGATACAACTACAGTTCATAAAACTCTCCCAACATTTCTCTGAAAAGACTTCTTTTAAGGCTTTCTTTTAAGACTAAAAGAAGGACAACCTCCCATGGTTACGAGTAAATATATAGAATTCAATACTCACCAAAGTTATGATTGAATGGTCAAAGGAATTAAGGATTTGGTAAATTGCCAGCACCAATTAGCTTCCTTAGGGGTAGTCCCAGCCTCAAAGCCACGTGCTTTCACCGAAGTCTCTAACAAAGCAGTCCTGGGCAGGGTCTCTCCTGTGCCAAGTGCCCATCATTCTTAGGGCCGAGGCAGGTGAACACAGAGACAAGGTGAAGAGTTGCAGTCCTGGCATCTGGAGGCTTCTTTGGGCTCACTATATCTCCAAAGGTCCCTAACTAGAAACTCAATCCTTTTAGGTTAGAACAGGGGTCAAATCCAGGGTGATTTTGCTCCCAGGGAACATATGGCAACATCCAGAGACATTGGTGGTCCTCACAACTGGGGCGAGGGCAGCTGGAGGGTGGAGACCAGGGATGTTCCTCCGAGCCCCAAAATGAACACAGCGGCCCCAAAGAAAGAGGTATTTGGCCCAGAAAGTTAAACCCTGGGTTGAATTAATGAAGCTTCAGACACCTGAAATGAAACAGGAGTAAAGACCAGGGTCATCAATGTCTTTTAGGTCACTAAGAGAGTGGCCACAAATATTGCCTGGGTGCCTAATATGTGCCAGGAATTTGGGAGAATTTATTATATCGAATGCTCACCACAAACATTGGGAGGCAGACCCTTATCCTGTTTTTACTGATGAGGAAAGTTAAGTATCCAGAAGTTAAATAATGTGCCCCGAATTATGATGGTGTCCGTAGAATGAACCCAATAGACTACTTGCCAAAATGCCTGTACTCATCAAATCACAAAGCCTTGCCAAAGCATGAAAGCCTCAAGTTTAAGGCTAACAGAAGTATGGGCAGCTTCACATGGTCCTGAGTAGACATACAGAATTCAATACTCACAAAGTCAGTCCAAGCTAAGAATAAATACTTCTTACGTTTGTGTAAGAAGCTTCCTAAGATGCTACACAAATGTATTAATAATATTATCAATGGCGTTCTTTCAGGAAGGTAGACTGTTTGCTGCATGTTTCTGAAATTGACATTAGAAAGGACTGTCATATCTTTCTAGAAACTTCTTTGAGACTAAGCCAATTCTGTGTCTCTCACTCAACACTCCATCAACAATTGCTTGTCAATTAATCTGAAATTCTTGGTGCTCTGGTCAAAGACAAAATTCAACAGAATGGGCCATGAATACTTCTAGGCCTGATAATTTGTAAGTTTGATGTTCTTAGCTAAGAGAAAGAGAGGGAGGGAGGGAGGGAGGGAGGGAGGAAGGAAGGAAGGAAGGAAGGAAGGAAGGAAGGAAGGAAGGAAGGAAGGAGGGGAGGAAGGGAGGGAGGGAAGGCGGGGAGGGTAGATGAAACTGATAGTAGATGAAGCCGGCTGAGGAAGTGACAGGATTTGGGGTACTTACATTTAAGAATACATCAACACATTTCAACCACCAATTCAGGGAAATCTCCTTGAAGACGGGGTAATATATTCAGGCATAGTTTCCAGATTTCTCCACTCATGTTTCCACTATTTTAACACAATTTCAAATCTGGATGTATGAATACTAGTCCCAAGTCTGAATATGTTTAAATTTCACTGTTTTATAATAAAACTCAGCAAGTCTGCGACCTTTAAATAAGGAGATTTCACCTGTCCTCGTGACCTCGGACTTTGTGACGTTTGCGTTATCGTCAGGAGGCAGCTCACGGTTTCCGCTCTGCGTGAGGATGCGGTCTGCGTCCCAGGCACGGCTTTCATGTATTACTTTTAAAAATAGCCCACTTGGGTTCCGTGCCAGAGCTGCCTCCTCATTTGCTTCTGCATTGGCTTGGAGAGGTTCCCAGGCTGGAGGGTCGGCGGAGATGTGTGGGAGACTGCAGATCCCGGCCAAACCTGATGTGGCCCGAGGCTCAGGGACAGCCAACCAGAGGCCCACGGGACTGCTTTTGTTCCTGTCCCTGAAGCCTTTCCAAGAGGCCCTGCCACTTAGGAGCCTATTTCCGAAATCCCGGGTTGGACTAGATGCGTCTTCGGGGGCTCATCCAGCTGGGGGCAGGGGAGCAAGGAGCCCCACAGATGCCAGCCTCTCCACCCCCCACAGGGGACGGGCTCAGCTCAGTTGGGCCACAACTGTGACCATGCTCCTCTGACCCCCTTCCTTCCCTTACAGAGCCCTGGGGGCCTAACCCTTCTGCCCTTCAATAACAGTGCGAGGGGGCAGGGGAGGAAAAAACCCTTTTTATCTCACCGGGTGCATTGTCTATGTTGAGGGAGGAAAGGGAAGACAGGGGAGGGCAGTGGGGAAGAGAGAAGCAGAGGAGAGGGGAGGGGAGGGGTACTGAACAGAGTCCCCTCTGCCCCTCACACCCTCCACTAAGGACACAGTCCCCATCAGCGCAATCCCTAGGCCCTTGGTGAGCATCTAGGGTCCCAGGGGCTCCACCGGATGTCGAGAGCTCCAGAAGAGAACATGAGGTTCCCGCTCATGGCAAGGGGAAAGAATAAGCAAAGCCATGAAAGGGACGTGCTTTCCAATAGAGGTGTGAAGGCAGAGCGCTAGGACTCGGGTTCCCAGGTCCCACCTGCTTCCTCCCAGAGTTCCAGCACCACATGCTGGGATAAGCAAGGGGAAGCTCCCAGGGGTACCAGCAAAACAAATAGCAAGTGAGCCCCCTGAGGACAGAGGTTCAGTGTGTGTATCTGTCAGTCGGAGGGATGGTGAGATCCAGGGCAGAATGAAGGGCCAGGAAATCATTCCAGACGCTACGGTTTCAAAGGCCACCGGGCGCCTCTTCCCTGCACACAACAGCGTTCCAAGGACAACCACGTTCCGTGCCCCAGCGGACTTCACTGTGAGCCTTGACAACACAGTGCTTCCCAAACTAGCCGGGAGGAGGCTGGAGAGCGGAAGCCACAGCCGCCCAGAGCAGACGCGGAATCCGTACTCCAGACGTCTCCCCGCGCTCTGCACAGACCCCGACGCCTTGGGCAGGATGCGCTAGTTTACGGGGACGCCCCTAACAAAGCACCAGCTTCTCACCGTGCTGGAGGACAGAAATCCCAGACGAGCCCTGGCCACAGGGCTGGTTTCTTCTGAGGCTTCTCCCTTGGGCTCGGAGACGGCCAGCTGCTCCCTGTGGCTTCGCGCACTCCCCCCTCCGAGGGTGTGGTCTGGGGTCGGATCTCCTCTTCTCGCAAGGGCACCCGCTGCACTGGCTCAGGGGCCACTCGAATGACCTCATTTTGCCTTCATTCCTTCCACAAAGGGCCCCGCTCCACGTACAGTCACAGTCTGAAGTCCTGGGGGGCTAGGGCTTCACCGCGCGTCTGGAAGGTGGGGGAGGCCACAGCTCAGCCCACAAAGGGACACCTGCCACCTGCGGATGTGTGTCTTGGGCTGAGGACAGACGCAGCACTCAGCTCACCCCGACCCACACTCACGTACGCGGGGCCGAATAGTCCAAATAACCCGTACTCCAGGGGAGCACAGGTAAACTGAGGAAGGCGAGCTAAGGGCGTCTCATGGGGCGGGGTGGGGGGGGCGGTGAGCACTTTCAGGGTCCGGGAGAGATCATTTTCCAGCAGGGGGCGGTGGGGAGGGAGGGGGCCCTGGGGGTGAGGGAGGCGGGGGCTGGGGCCCACCTGCTTCTCAGGCAGCCACCCCCACCCCAGGCCCCGGTGCTCAGACCCAGGCGCACGTTTCATGAGAGGAAAATGGCTGAGACCCTTCGAGAACGAGCCACACCTCAGCTTGAGTATTTCCTCCGACTCTCAAAAAATACAAGTATATTGGCAAAAAATGCTCTGCCCTTCAGGACAACATTCTAAATCCTTCTATCCAAAAACCAAAATGTTGTTTATATAATGAGTTTGAAAACAAAAGGAAAATATTAGAAGGCGTTGTTCATGAATTCTGATAAGGATATTATTCTGTTCAGAGGCATCCTAATTATAAAGCTACACAATAAACCTCAATTCCCACAGAGTTATTCTTCTCTATCAGGCAGATGGTAATTGCTTTTTAAAATATGTGTATGTGTGTGTGTGTGTGTGTGTGTGTGTGTGTGTGTGTGTGTGTACGACTCGTGGCTTATCTGTTTAAGTTATCAGTTTGGAGGAAGTAATATCTATCTTTTCAAATTGCCTAATTTTTTATTCTGCAGAGGCTAATTCTGAATAAAATCTCTTTTCAAGAAACATATTGCTGCCTAGATGAAAAAGGAGTACTAGGAAAATAGAATATATTCTCAGAAAAGATGAGGTTGCAGAGCAATGGCGTCAGAGGGAGGTGGTATAAGCCTCCCCCATCCCCCACCCCATCCCCCACTCGTCAATGCCAAGGGCAGCAGGAAAGGTTTGGACCATTCTGCAGGCGGCAGGCCAGGCAGGTTGGGATGAAAGTGGCCTCCAGATTTGGCCACATCACAGTGGGAGGTGGAAGAAGAGTTCCAATCATTTTTGGAATAACCAAGTATTGGTTACTCCCAATGACTTAGAGGATCATTCCCTTTCTTTAAAAGATGGCTTCATATCAAGTGCTCCAGCCATAGCCCAGAATAAGGCTTTCCTGCCTATAACATGTTTCATGGAGACAAATACTTTGTGGCAGAAAGAAAGGGTTACCTTTCATTAGTGGAGGACGATGTAGGGCAGAATTTTAACGCTAGAGGTCAAAGCTTATTAGACAGAAGTGAAGTCAATTGAGCATTTTCTGAAAAATTGAAAGACAAAACTAGACTAGACTAAACGAGGACCGGACAATAATAAGCAAATAGCGCCGTGCGGGGCACGGAGAAAGGGTAAGGGCTATTTTGAAGGTCTTGAACACTTTCAGAGTAAAATGCCCTTCAGCCTGGATGTCCACTCACCCGTCACTCACCTTCAAGGCAGGGAGGGTGAGGGCTGCCCCTGAGCCATCCAGGCCCAAACCAAAGGCACTGGAAGGGGAGGAAGGCCACCTAGAGTGGCACGGGTAGCATCGGGCGTCAGGGAGTCCCGAGGATGCAGCGCCCGTGCTCACAAGGGGAAACCCCGCTCTCCTGGCTCGCTCGCCCACAGAACAACAAACTGCCCTGCCTTCTCTTGTTTGTGGACTCAGAGAGCTGTTTTCAACAGAGAGCTGCAAGTCCGAGGCAAAGAGAAAAGGGTCGCCGCAGTAGCATTGCGCACTGAAATACGCCACCCGCGCAAGCACGGTCATGCGACATCTGAGACGTTTTTTAAAAGGGTCCACTTGCTGCTAATGAATTACTATAGATTTTTCTGTCATGGTGCCTGTGTATGTAACAGCCCACCCACAGAACCCCTCTGTCCAAAACACATACATTTCTTGCAGAAGTGTTTATAATTAAAATTTACATTTTTAACAAGCTAAAGGACAAAATGAAACCCAAACATGGGTTTAGCAGTAGAGAGGCAACTCAGAATCAGCAGCAGAGATCCAAAAATACCGCTTGCTCCTGAAATAAATATCTGAAGTCTCAAACCACCAGCATCATTCCCCAAATATCTTGCTTTCATCCAGTTAAACACTCTTGCACTTTGGGATACTGCATGATTCTAGACTCAGGATGGGACAGCAAGAGCCTTACTCCTTAATTATGGCCTCTGCATTCCATCAAAATCGTCACGATGACTTGTCCCATCTTTTTTTCCCCTCGTTCACACTTACCCTCAACTAAGCTAGACCTGGGTGTCCTGCTCTCCCCTTCCAGCCCTCTCCGTGTGTTTGAAAGAGCTGCCCGGTCAGCTGATTTCTCTGTGTGTCCAGGGTTCTTGTCGCACACCACAGATATGACCCTTGCTTAACCCCCCGCCAGGGGTTCCAGGAAAAGATCGGAGCTCAGCAACCCTGTGGCGTGGCCTTGGTCTTGGCTATTAAACAGCAGTCATGACTCATTCCAGTGTGCGGTAACCAGTGACGTCTTTCCCACACGTGGCCCTACAGTTTGTGGGGTCATGTGGCTCCAAGCACTGCGGGAGCTCGCAGAGGTGGGCTGCCCCCTTGAGACCCACTGAGAATCAATCCCCAGCTTACAAAACAAATACATAGGACTGTGGGGGGCAGGAATCACTGCTACGAGGACAACCACCCTCAAGTGACGACGCAGGAGATACTCTGGCCCCGCCCTGCCTGCAGTGCCTGGATTTCTACACGAAGGGAAGCTGCAAAACATGTTCCTGGAGCGGCAGCATCACCAGTGGGGACTGCTGTGATCAGGACACCGGCTTTTCCACTTAAATACACATTCCTGGATTCACCCATCTGCACACACATTCAATCCTTCAGCAAGATGGAGTTCAGAAATGCTGTCCACTGGAAGACAGCAGACCAAGTCTTATCTCACATTGCTCTTGAAGACAATCGTTGGCTCTATTAAAATCTCTGGTTTTGCTCTTTGAGCATTGTTTCGGATGTCCCTTCTTTGTTTAGAGTCAATTTTTCTCAAATGTTTGGTGGAGTTTTATTCTCCATGAACCTGTAATTGCTCAGGAATTCCTGCCCGAATCTGAGTTTCTTGTCTCCCACGACCGAGGGTGAGGGGCATCCTTCTGGAAGGAGCAATCCAGTTAAGGTCAGCCAGGTGAGCCATCGCCCCCCATCCTGGGGTCTCTAGCTCCACCCACACTTTCTCCTAAGTTTGAGGACATCGTCCAGTGCTGCGTGTTGCTGGTACAGCCAGGATCACATTGGTGACCCTCTGCAACCCCTTCCTGTTCTTGATCTCCACTCACTCTGAAATGGCTCCAAGCTCTGTGCAAGAGCGTCTGTGCTGTGGATTCCCCCTTTCTGACAGTCTGCTCCAATCTGCTCGTCTTTTAAGGGCTCCTCCAAATTTCTCGTCTGCAGATGAGCCCGTGCTTGTTTCCCGGCAGTTACGCCGGTGGGAGTGTTAGCTGATACAGTCAACTTGGAAGAGCGTTCAGAGGGTTCTTATTAAGTTAAACACATGCCTAGCCTTTGACACAGCCCTGCCACGCCTCGTCACAGACCAGACAGAAGTGAGAACATACGTCCCAGAAGACCTGCATGTGAGTGTGCACTGAAGCCCTATGTACCACATTCAAAACCAGAAGAATCCAAGTCTGTAGATCAATAGATCGTGGGATGTTCACGCAACGAATTCGGCTTATCGATAAAAATGAACTACCAACACACACACAACATGGATGAACTACTTTATGGTGATAAAAATCACAAAAGAGCCTGCCTCCGGTGGAGGGGTCGGGTGGGGTGGGGTGGGCTGGACTAGGAAGGAACTTTCTGGAGTGACGGATTTAGCCCATATCTTGACTGGGGTGTAAGTTACACTGGCGCATACATTTTTCAAAATCCGCTGGGATGTGCAGTTAAGATCCATGCACTTCACTGTAGGTAAATTAATCCTCTATTTAAAATAACTTTTAAAATAAGATGCTACTTTTGAGCATGAAATATGCAAGATTTATTTTTAATTGTATTTTTCAAAGCTGACATGAGGCAAGAAGACATTTACTGTCTTACGCTGCTGGTAAGATAAACAGCAAAGAGGTTCAAAAGATCCCATTACATCCTAATGCTTTGAAAATGCATAAGATAAATATAATACATGTTCTCAGTTTCAGCTAATTATAATATTTCACTCACCACCCCTCAGCTGTGCTAGGAAGCAAAACTGACTTTCCTTTCTCAGAATACTATATTCCGACCTATATTTAGACCGAATATTTAAGGTAACATTGAATAGAGATGCCACCTTGACACACAATATCAGCTGTCATTTCCCACTTCCACGCAACCAGAAAGTAGCTGCCTTGCCTCCAGCGAAGATGAAAAGGACAGAAAAATGAGATGATTATCTCTGGAAATCTCTTTACCGCCAAGCGGTTTCTTCTTCAGAAAGAATGCATGACTCATGTCATCACTCAAGCATTCCTTCAACTGCCAGGGAAAGTCTATACTCCGTAATTACAAAACCTGTCTCAGACCCTTTCCTCTCTGCCCAAAAAGCTAAGCATGGTCCAGGGGGAGCCGTGCAGATATGCCTCAGTGACGGTTCTCCCTGGGACCACTAGGGAAGCCACGCACCCTTACGGCCGTGGCACCGGACCACCTGACTCTCCGAGGTCCCGAACGAACCAAGCCCTTGAGACGCGGGGCTGGCTCCCCGCGCATGCGCCAGTGGCTGCAGACTCAGGGGGCCCTGGGGCTGCGCGCCTGCAGCCCTTCCAGCTCCCACAGCGGCTTCGCCAGTGGCCGCTGCGCTCTGGCTCCAGGAGGTGAGCGCCTAACGCCCCTCTTTCTTTCGGCTTCTTCGGCACCCCCTTTCTTCTTTTGTTTCTCAAGCATTTCAGCACCCTTGTCACCAGCTCCCTGGACTGAATCCCTTGCATGGAAACACAGCGTGTCTCTGTGTTCCTCTCAGACCCCGATTAACACAGGGCTGACGCAGGAGCAGGTTCCAAGACTGGGCAGACTCCCTAACAGCATTGAGCTTGAACCGGGTGATGGGCTTCACGCCAAGGTGAGTAGGTAAAGCAGCAGCATCACCACTGTGTGACCACACCCTCTGTGGTCTGAGATGAAGGACACGCGGAACACGGAGCAAGTGGCTGTGCCCTTGGCAATGGGGACAGGAATGCAGACGCCACTGGGGTGCCCTGGAGGGCTGGGTCTGACTGCGGGGGACAGCTTACAGGAGGAAAACAGCCAGTCTCAGGATCGAAACTCCGAGCTCAAGGAAAGTCAGAGCAGGCAGGACCCCCCATGGCCCCCCTAAAGGCTATCCTGGCGCTTACAGCTGTAGGACTGGTACAGCCGAAAATCAATCCCCAAATTTGATTCCCGGAGTTGCAGAATTAAATAGTACTTTGAATTCACAGCCTTGCCAACCTTCTGATGCCAGAGTTAGGGCACCACTTGGGAAAAGTAGCACCCTGACAACTGAAATGGGTCCATTGGGCTGACTCAGAAAGCTTTGAGAACCTACGACCAAGCATCGTTTGAGCGTCCCTTGCCCGAGAAGTCATTTCTCCTCGCCTGTTTGAGGACACTAGTCTCCCTTTGCCAGAAGACACATAATAATCCTGCCCAAGGAAGCTGATTTGTGAGGGGAGGGCCTATTGTCCTCAACACTTACCCACCACTTTGCACCAAACCCAGGGCGGGCTCCCCCCGAGGGGGACACAGGCCTCTTTGGCCTTGGATCCCAAAGGAGAGATCTGCCTTCCAAAGGAATTGCAAGATGATGTTAATTTGTACCAGCAGAAACCTGTGTCCCAATAGGAAGGGTGGAGCCGGGAATTGCTCCGGGGCAGGTCAGAGGAAATGCCAAATAAAGATTGCCTGCCTGCGTATTCCGACAGCCTTCATTCTACTGTTCCACTCCTCTAAACTGAGCTTTATAAACTGTACTGGGAAAGCACGCGTGGTAGGGACTCCTAAGTGACTCCCAGGGTGAAGACCTCCCTGTTTCCTTCCGGTGAGTGGGAGCCGACATCTGCTATCCAGGACAAGACTGCCCCTCCCCGGCTCCCTTGGAGGTACCAGCTCAGGTGGTGTATCTAACGTCCAGGGTGTTTAAGCACAGCCATTTCCAGAACCAGGAGAAGATAGCGACTGAAGCCGCCAAGAAAGCCGTGTGGCAACTGCCCTGTCCCGTTACATGTAAGAGAAATTAACCTCTTCTTTGAGCCTCTGGATTACTTCTTGTTAAAGCAACTTAGCCAGTGTTCTAACTAAGGCAAGACACACTCTTTTAAATTATAAATACTCCTAGGGAACTGTGCACCACTTAAAATTGCATATCAATTAGTAAAAAAAAAAAAAAAATTGCATATCAATTAGTTTAACCAAGATGTTTTCTTCCAGAATTCTTGATGTTAAGTCAGACAGCCTGGTGCTCGGCACTTATGGCTACAACCATAATGGACCGCCGCCACGTCCTCCAAGCCTGGGACTAGCCCTTGTCACGGCACCGCCGGCAGCTTCTACTCATTGATCCAAGTTGGCGGGGACATCGAACCCACATACTGTTCACTGGGTTCGGTTTGGATAGAAACACAGCAAGTTGGGTTGGTCACTGAAGGAAAGTTTTGAAAACCAAGAGCAGCGCGAGGGCCCCATGAGTTAGGAGTTAGAGGGAGAGCGAATCGTGAAGAACGCTCTCGGACCATGGACTCTGCGGGGACACCATTCCAAGCCGGGGCAGTCACATTCGGATCCCAGTTACAGAAGTCAAGAGTTCTTGCTTACCGACTATGGAGTTTATCAAACCAAAAAGGAATGTATAGATGTCACCTGAAGAATCTCCAGGATGGTTAGGAATTTGTTTTAGAGGCTACGCGGCCTGAATGATACCCAAATTATAGCACTGAACCGTCCCAGGGGAGCTCCTCCTGATCTACCTGGGGTACAAGCATGTAGATGGAACCATCAACCCTGGGCTCCAAAGCCCCCCCACCAGTGGTTACCACCTCTGAAGTGGCTCCGCCCACTCACCAGGAGGACCCTCTCATTGGGCTCTTATCTTCTAACCCAAAGTTCTGCTGTTACATCAGATTGGCTGAGATCTCAGTGTCTCTGTGTCTATAAAGTGGAGATAAATACAGCACCTACGGGGCACCTGGGGGGCTCAGCGGGTTAAAGCCTCTGCCTTCAGCTCAGGTCAGGATCTCAGGGTCCTGGGATCGAGCCCCACATCGGGCTCTCTGCTCAGTGGGGAGCCTGGTTCCTCTCTCTCTCTCTCTGCCTGCCTCTCTGCCTACTTGTGTTCTCTCTCTCTCTCGCTGTCAAATAAATGAATTCCTTAAAAAATATATACAAAAAATACACAAAAAATACAAATATATATATATGTATATATTTTTTACGTATATATATACATATAATATATGTATACGTATCGACATAATGAAAATTAAGTGAATGCACATTAGTGCTTGGGATGGCCCTTGATGTGGCGAGCGTATCTAAGGGCTAGCCTTGATGGTCCCGAAATGAACGGCATACATTGTGCTGTGAGCTGCCGCCATCAGAGAGCCACCCGACGCTGCCTGGGAGTGAATTCTCTGGCAGGAAATGTTTTCGAGCTTTGATGGTAATCTTACCAGCTTCGCTTGAGAGAATGAACGGTGTGCAAGAGTTGGGGGCAGGTACTTTGAGATGGTCTGACTGACGCCTGTGTGGTTACAGGAATGGAGCTCTAGAAGCAGTAGACTAACTGGGAGGTAGTCTTCTGAAGCAAAGAATAAATGGGCAAACCCCACGTTGGCATCTCTGTATAAAAACTGCAACTGGAGAAGGCTGGCCCCCCAGACCATTGATTCAAATGCTCACGGGAGAGTCATTGGCAAGGACAGTGCAGTTCCCAGAAGATCAGTGACCGAGGCAACCAGCTTCTGTTCATCCCTCCCTTCCTTCCATGGTAGATCGGCAAGGCTCTTTCTGCAGACATTCCGGAAGCAACCCCTTCCCCACTCCATCACTACTTCCCCTCTACATCACTACCCAGAACAGAGAAGCAAGAGACCCACAACTGCCTTAGAGATTATTTTATTTAGCTAAATGCTCTCACTTCAACTGTCTCAAGGTAAATTTATCCAATAAGCTAATTTTTAAATTTGCTAACAATTTTTCATTATAACTGCAGTATATCCCTTTTCAGAATACTTGAAAATCAAATTTAAAAAATAACTATATTAACAAAAGGTAACCTCTACACATTGCTGGGCTGGGTGGGTATCCATTGATTTCTCTGGGGTGGTAGAACTTTCTAGAATCTTCTGGGATAAAAGAATGAGGGAGGTTTCCAAACCATACGGGTTCTCCTCCCACCCCTCCACCTCCTGAGCATGCTGTTACTGAAGCAAATGTTTGGATCTGTCATAATTGTTACCATGAAAATTTTTCTCCAACGCTTCTTTTGTCCTATGCATAGTCTTATGTTGTTGTAGCTACAGCGTGGATATGATTTTGCTCTGCTTTCTCACTTACAATTATTATGTAGATCATAAATATTTTCATTTTGCTATATAATCCTCGTGACTATAACGTGATTGCTGCATAATACACCCTCAAGTGGATTAGGTAAAATTTACTTACTGCTTCCCCTCTTGTTATAAATCTAGGTTTTTTCCATTTTTTCACTAACATTTGGCTTTAACCCTTTCAAGAGTTGATCGGAAATGCTGTCAGTGTGATGGAGAGATACGGAGTAAGATGGCTACCATCTTGGGCGTCGGTCGGTCCTGCTTTGGCCAGCATTTCGCTCTCAAAATGTATCTGCATTCGGATAATAAATTATGTGACCACTCTAGTAATAATCCCATTCAAACATAAAGGTGTTATGTAACTACCTGGGATTTCAGCTACACCGTTTCCAAATCACATGAGATGAGCTCCTGGCTTCAGGTAGAAATGGTAACTGTCACTGCCCCAAATGATTCTCTGAGGCCTCCCTCACCCAAGTTCAGCTGACGGTGGTGATGACCGTCACAGCCATCCTAGTGGGGGTTTTCTTACCCACTAGGGGCTGGCACTGATACCCCACCCAGTCAGAGTCCTGGCTGTGCACTGTTAGGTTGGGGACAACTGGTCAACCCAGACTACAAGGGGAGGCAGGGGACCAGAGTGTAGGTTGCAGCACAAGGCTGAGCTGGGCCAGTTGCTGAGCATCCTTTGAATTGACTCTTCATCCTTCCTGCCACCAACCCCCCCCCACCCCACCCCCCCACTGCTCTGAGTCCTGCCCACCTGAACACAGCCTCCAGGATGTGCATCTTTGTATACAGTCCTTTCTCCAGGGGACCATGCCGCAGGGTGCAGGCGCCTGGATCACTGCAGCCCCAAGCTGGAGAGGATTATGCGAACACCTCTTTTTCCCTGAAAACCGAGCTCCAGACCCATTCGGTCTCTACCAGTCTCTGCAGTGACCTGAAGAGTTATTTTTCGCTGTGAAAATATTTAATAATTTGGAAAAAGTGCAAATAATAAAGAGGCTTTAAAAAAAACAAAAACCCACGATGGCACCAGAATGAACATGCTCTGCTGGTGAACTCAAGAGGCTCCCTAAGTCGAAAGGCAAGTCTGGGAGGGCGGTGAAGTTTACAGTTCTTAGCCATTGAGGTTTATGGGGTAATTTCTCCAGAATTTCAAGGAGACAGACACGCCTCTCACCACCGCGCAGTTCGGCCACACACACCGGAACGTGAGCGGTAACACGCGCCCTGCAAACCTCTGAGCTTCACCGGCCCTCGGGTTGTCCCGGCTTCTGGTGCACTGAAGAAGCTTTTTGCTTGAAATTTCACCAGATAAAAATAAGTTTCAACGCGTTAAAGGCAGGAAGGGAGAAGAGGGGTAGCAACGTCCAGGTTGGAAGAGGATCCCCTTCCCTTCCGCGGTCGATCTCGATCTCAGCAGAGGGTACCGGGGACTCCAGGGGGCCGCAGCGCCTTGAGCTCTCGCCAGAGCCAGCGCTGGATGCGTTTCCCGGGCAGTTTTGGAGAAGATCCGAAAAGCAATGCTCGGCGGTCCCCTCCTCCCCTTTTCTGAACGCAGGAACCTATGGCGTGTTGGGCAGGAGCGGAGCCGGCCGGAGGGGGTGATTTGCCCGTAACGTTCACCCCTTAAAGTCGTGACTCGAGGGGGCTATTCTTTAGGGGCTCTGCGGCGGGCACGCTGCCCGCATCCTCCCCTCCAGGCCCTGATTACTCCATCAGTCCTGATGAAAGCGTCCCCGCTGCTTGTCCCCTAGTCTTGGGCCTCCGCCGGCCCGGGACTGCTGTGTGGGATACTGGGCTCCATCTGGTCCCCGGGAATCAATAAACAGGTTGCTTTCTCCCCTTTCTTGACACCCCTTCCCCCTGGATTGCTCTAAAGAGGTTAAGCGCGGTCGGAGGCTCGGGCCGGGGGATCGCGGCGAGCCCGGATCCCGGGCCAAAGGACCCTAAGCGGGTGCGACCCCCATTAGTGCGCGCGCGTGCCCCTCCTCCCGCGGCTCCCGGCTCCCGGGCCTCGCCCGGCTTCTGCGGACTGCCGGCCCCTCGCCGCTACCCCGCACCCGGCCAGCCCGCCGCGCGCCGCTGTCTCCCCCCAGCGGCCGTGGCGTGTCGCCGCGGGAGCCGGGCGGCGGGCAGGCGGCGGGGGCGGCACGGCGCAGGCAAGCCCGCGGCTCCGCCCCGCGCCCCCCCCTCCGCGGCCGGCAGGGCCGCCCCCTCCGCGCCGCGCTCGGCTCAGACGGAGCAGCCGCCTCTGCAATGTCAGCAGCCGCAGCGGCGGCGACGCGAGCGGCAGCGGCTGGGGCCCCGCGGTAGCCGCCAGCGCGGCACGGCCCGGCGGGCGCGCACGGCGCGAGCCCGCGGCCACCTCGCCGCCTCCGGGGCGCTGCGGGCGGTTCTGCGCGCCCCGGCGCGGCTCTGGGACTCGAGGCCAGCCCGGTTGCGGCCGCGCACAAAGGACCGCGGACACCGGGCTCCGGGGGCTGCGCCCAGGGACTGGCCGGGACACTGCCAGCCGCGCCGCGTCGGCTGCACGCCCGCCCTCGCCCGGCGGCGGGAGCCCGAGCCGGAGCGGGCCCCGTCATATGACAGCGGCGACACAGCGGCCGGCGAGCGCGCGTGCTGCCCACTCGGCTGCGCCACGGCCGCCGGCGCCGGGGGTGGCCCGCGCCGCGCCCCGCTGAGTGCTCGTCCGTCGCCGCCGCCCCGCGTCCCCCGCGCCCCGGCTCTCGGGCTCCGGGGGCAGGAGCCGAGGGGAGCCCCCCGCCGGCGCCGAGCCTAAAATGGCCACGCTGCTCCGCAAAATCGGGCTCATCCGCCTGCACAACCGGGACACCGAGGACCCCAAGCACCACCACAACCACCGCGGCGGCGGCGGCCAGCAGAGCGCGTCGCTGCGCGGCAAGGGCGGCGCCAAGAGCGGCGGCCACAAGCAGCAGCAGCAGCAGCAGCAGCACCCCCCCGGGGGCGCGGGCGACGCGAGCCCCGGGCCCGGCAAGGGCAAGGGCAAGCGCGCGGCGGAGCTGGCCCCGCGCGACAAGCCGCCGCAGCCGGCCGCGGGGGCGGCGGGGGCGGCGGGCGCCGGGGGCCCCCGGGAGCGGGCGGCGGGCGCCAGGGCGGGGCCGGGCCCCGCGGCGGCCGCGGCGGTGGCGGCGGGCGGCAGCCTGGTGCCCGCGGCGCGCCAGCAGCACTGCACGCAGGTGCGCAGCCGGCGGCTCATGAAGGAGCTGCAGGACATCGCGCGCCTCAGCGACCGCTTCATCTCCGTGGAGCTGGTGGACGAGAGCCTCTTCGACTGGAACGTGAAGCTGCACCAGGTGGACAAGGACTCGGTGCTGTGGCAGGACATGAAGGAGACCAACACCGAGTTCATCCTGCTCAACCTCACCTTCCCCGACAACTTCCCCTTCTCGCCGCCCTTCATGCGGGTGCTCAGCCCGCGCCTGGAGAACGGCTACGTGCTGGACGGCGGCGCCATCTGCATGGAGCTGCTCACGCCGCGCGGCTGGTCCAGCGCCTACACCGTGGAGGCCGTCATGCGCCAGTTCGCCGCCAGCCTGGTCAAGGGCCAGGTAAGGCGCGCGGGCCCGCGGGGAGGGCGAGGGCGCGGGGGCGCCGGGCGGCCCCTGCCAGAACCCGGGACCCGCCTCGGACGGGGCGACGCGCGCGGCCCCGGGGACCCGCGTCCTGGAGCGCCATCCTCCTCCCCCTACGTCCCCCGGCCTCGGGTCTCCGCCGGTTGTCGCCCGCGATCCCTGTCTCTCGGCGACCGTGCGCTCACCGTCCGGCTTTTCCCCGGGCCCTGCGCTGCCTCTCTGCCCTGTTCCTCGTGCGTCTGACCCCTCCGCGTCTTCCCTCGCGCCCCGTCCCTCCACCCTCTGCCCTCTATGGCTTTCTCCACTCCCCATCCACCTCTCTCTCGGCCCCTTGGCCCTCCACCACCTCCTCCAATCTCCCGCCCCCTCTCTCCCTTTCCTCCTTCCCAGCCCCCCTTCATCTCCCGCTCCGTTCGTGTCTCCCACACCCCCCTTCCCCCTCATCCGCTTCTCCCCTTTTCGGAACCCCATCATCTCCTGAGGGTGAAACTTTACATGTACTCAGGATCTGAATGCCCAAGCGAGTTTATCACTCCCCTCCCCGCGCCTGCACAAGCGCACGGGCGCGCACGCGCTCACACACACACACACACACACACACACACACGAAGGCCTCCTCCCCCAACATCTCAGATGGGTGCTGTGCAGGGGGGGATGCTCTGCGGGGGCCTGGCCTGCTGCTGAATCCGCTCCCCTCTTCTGGCAGCATCTAGGGCAAAGGTGACAACTCTGCTCTTGAGAAATTTCACTGAGAAGCGGAGGTGAGGAGGTGTGGTTTGCATGGTTCCTGAAGTGACAAGGCGAGACTCTCAAGGAAATGCTTGGCACCTGCCCCCTTCCAGAGCCATCACCTCTGCTCCTGGTCTCTCCCAGATCTGTTTCTTCCCTGGGTTTCCTCCTGCCTCCAGGAGTTAACTCCTTTATCAGGGCTAAAGATTTTTAGCTAAGTGGTGAAATCGGAGTTGGGGGCCAGGGCTGGGGAGGGGAGGTTGTGGACCCTGATGCCTGAGTTTCTTGTCTAGTGCGCCAGATGGCAGCTTTACCAAAAGAAATCCAGGGGACCTGAGAGCAAAGAATGAATGGATCTTCTGAATCGCGTTCTCACCTGGCTGCAGACAGGGGCACAATAGTTTTGTCTTTCCACACGGTGTGCCCTTGATCATGCTGGAGTTGGTTGATATTTTCTCGGAATGAATAGTGAACCGTTAATAAAATCATATTTTTATATGGGCAATTGTAGATTTATGGAGAATCATTGTTCTATTTAGAAGACCCTGAATGACCTCTCGATTTGGTCATTCTGCAGCCAGCATATCAGAAGCCATCAGTCCCTTGCCACCTGCCCGTGTTCCGTTTACTCAGGGTCTTTCATACTGATCAAATCGCGCTTGTTCTGCCAAGTTCACTGGAGGTGGAGCCCCTGGGATTCCACTCAAATAGCATCCTGACTCCAGGGAGGACGACTTCCTCCTTGACCCAAGTCTGTTGTTACCAAGTAACTATCCTGCCAGTCTGTCTTTTCTGGGATTTATGTTCCACTTATTTCTTGAGTTAGGAAAAGGATGGGTAGATATGACGGCTCTGGAAAGACATCTTTAACTGAGAGAGCTTTAATACTTTAACGTGAGACGTTCATTCTGAATTCTTTCTGTTCGGTGTTGGATCTGTTGTAAGGTGCCTGAAATTTAATAGGAGCTGCAGGAATGGGGGCAGTCACTTTCTTTATTTTTTGAACAGCATTTATACAAATAATGTGGAAGAATATTCTGAAAAATGCCTTTGTTATCTGTTTCCTAAATCGCTGCCAAACAGAACTCTCTGGAACAGCCTCTTACCTCCTTTCATTCTCCACAGTGAGATGACTTTGGGGACCAGGGGAAGAGGGATGTCGTTTTGCCTTATAGAGCCACAGAATCACATTTTAGGTTTGGAAGAGATCCTAGAGCTCCCTTGGGTCATAGCCTGCGTTTTGAAAGATGTAGAAAAAGATTTCAAATGGGAAATGAGGAAGTTTCTTAAAAAGAGATACATCTTTGTAAATTACATGATTTCCCCGTTTAAATTAATGCTATGCATAATAGTTGCATGCATGCCTGTGCACTTCTGTTAAAATAAGCAGGTCCTTCGGTCTATAGTCCTTTCCTGGATAATGGAAATTTAAGAGTCTTGCACACTGTTTGCAAGTTAGAGACTTCAGCATTGAAAGTAATTACCAACATTTTTATTTATTATTTTCAAAATCTTACTCAATTGAACTCAGGGCCCTCCACCAAGCATATTGCATTATCAGCTGTTGTAAATTGTAATCTGTAAAAGATCGGAACTGAAGGCAAGAACACAGCAACTTATGAAAACACCAGTTCAATTTCTTTGCATTTTCTGCGCTGACTTCAACACCCAAAAGACACTGGTGTGGGATACACATAACCTCTTCAGAATGCAATGTGAGGATGAGAGAAATGAAATCATTATGCTTCAAGATTCTGTGCTCAGAAGGATTCTAATAGTGTTTCAGGGACCTGAGCATTTCCTTTTATGAAGTCCCTGCCTACAGACTATTCGGTGCACATACTGTAGTCACCAAATTATTTCCATAGTTAAAGGTAACAGGCTTTGGGAAAGGAATTCAAAGTACCTGATGAGGGATTCAAAGAGAACCGGGACTGCTACCAAACCAATAATTAGTTTAAGAGAAAGAGTCATTCTCTTCTAGCTCAGTTCCTCCATCTGTTGGCATTTCTTTTTTAGGATCCGTTTTCCTTAAGCGACAAAGTTAAAGGCTTGTTTTCCTCTTGCATAACTGCTCAGCTTAACTTTCTGAATTGAGGATATACTAGGCTGATTTTGTTTCTGTGCCTTCAGAGAAATCGTAAGATACTTTTAAAGGTTTCATTGGTAATATTAACAAAAGATTTGCTTAGCAGTTTTGTGCATAAAATAAAAATTGGGGTTTATCACGTGATATGTTAAATCCCGCCGTTTCATGAGACCTTCGCCTGTTCGGCGGAGCTGCTGTACGGACTGTGGTTGTTTTAAATGAAATTCGCACACGTCGCTCGTGTGATGTATTCTGTGTGCAGATAGTGACCCACCTGCCTTGCCTGTTATTGTCTATAACTAGTCCTTCTTTTGACTAAATAGAGACATTTTAGGTAATCCTTTGGGTTTTCTGCAATCGAATGAACAATTCTCATACTTTTAAAATGAACTGGTGAAAATGTTAAAACTTTAGGTCATTATTTAGATCCTTTATCATTTACCGAACCAAAAGAAGAAGATCCATGGCTCTAGGGGAGGATTTCCGACATTCAGAAGCTGTAAGATGTTGGTCTGGAAAGTTAGGTCAGTTGCAGGGTGAGCCCAGGCTTTGGCACCTCGTAGGTGGCCCCACGTGCAGGCTCCTTTTGCGGAGATTTCCGAGAACAGGGCCCGGAAGCTGAGGCTCAGGAGCACCGACGTTGGAGGGGCCTGGCCCAGGGAAGTGTGGCCGAGTTCACTGGCTTATACATGACGTTTGGACCCTGGAATCATTGGATGACTGCATAGAGACCCTCTACTCGCAGTTATTCAAGCAGAAGGGTCCCCGAAAGCCGTTCGAGGGGGCTCTAACTCAGAGCTCTGTTTTCGCATCACTGTACTTCCTGAGTGTCTCCTTTTTCAATTAGTTAGACGTTGCCAGGGGCAGGGAACCAGATGGCACTTGAAAGGCTGTTCCTCACTCCCCCTCGGCCTTCTCAGAGCCAAGCACACGACGCAGGCCAGCAGGCGGACCGTGCTGCTGGGAAGGGCGCCCTGCTCCGCGCCCCGTCCCCCGCCAGCTAAGCAGCCCTGCCGCCGCCTCCCCTAACTTGGGGCTCCTCTTCCGACGGTCTCTGGACAGGCGAGGGAGCGGTAGCCCCACACAGTCAGGTGAAACCAATACGTCTTGTTCTAATTCTAGCAGTGAGTGGCAGTCACTGCCAGAACCCGAGCTCACTTCTGGAACCCGAGCCACGGCCGGGAAGCGGGTCCAGCAGGGCAGGGTCAACCCAGGGGCCGCCTCAGCCGCCGGCTGCCCCCAGGCAGTGGTCCGCCCCCTGCGACCCGCGTGAGAGCCGTGCGTGCCGAGAACAGACACCCGGTCCGGCGTCTGCAGAGCGAGGGGAGTAGCAGGACTGGAGCATATGCAGATGTGAGCGTGTGAACCGCACGCCGGCCAGCGGTTCCGGGACAGCGCGTGTGCCCTCCGGAGTCGGTCTCTGGGACATTTGAAATAAAGGCAGCGGGCAGGGGTCAGAATGTGCTAGAAAAAGAACGGGCGCTGCATGTCGGCTGTCTGAGGATGCGCTGCACCTCTTGAGCTCGACCTTCGGACTTTAAACACTCGGCATCGTGCGGGTCTCTGAGGATTGTGCTCACACGCGCTTGTGCATGCACACACACACACACACACACACACAAAGTGCCGCCTTCTTCGGAACTTCTTCCAAAGTACGAGGCCTAGGAACAGCGTTTTACTTATGACTGTGACATCTCCTGGTCTGATCGGAAAGGCGATGAAGGTCCCCAGCCCTCTGGGTCCCCAAGTGTGGTGGCTTCCAAGCGGTTAGAACTGGCACACGTCTTGAAGCCCTGTGTGAGTCCGCGGGGGCTGCTGGGTGGCTCAAGCAGCTGAAGTTCTCCGTCTCGCGGTTCTGGAAGGCAGCTGTGGGAAATCAGGTGTCGGCAGGGTGGGGCTCCTGTGAGGATCTGTCGCAGATCCCCCCTAGCGGGAGGATCTGTCCCCAGGCCACGCTTCGTGGCGGACACACACCTGTCTTCTTCCTGTGTCTTCAGGAAGCTTTCAGGGGCTCGTTCCTCCTGCGCGTCTGTGTCCTTATTCCGTAAGGACACCGGTCATGTTAGATTAGGGCCCCCCAAGGACATCGGCTTAACATGATTACCTCTGTAAAGACCCTGGTCTGAATATGGTCACATTGCGAGGCTGGGGGGTGGGGGGATGAGGGCTCCCAACCCAGGGACAGTGCGGGGTCACAGTGCTGCCCAGAACCCCCAACAGGAATTTCGTAACTAACTCAACCTCATGTCTCTGGAGGCTTTTGCTGGTTTGCAAAGTGATGCAAGTGAAGCCAATTCCTAGGAACACAGACACAGGACCACGCTGAGGTGGGCCCGGGGGACCAATGTGGAATGGAGTTGGCAGCCCCTGCGGGGGGAAGGGGTTTGGGGACGGGGGAGCGTCCACACCAATAACCGGGGGGGGGGGGGGGGGGGGGGGGGGGGGGG